>JAFFZR010003110.1:0-33052 GCA_018397195.1 Lethrus apterus
AATGCCCAAAACTATACCTAGCTATCTAATTAAAAATTACGATGGTAATTTATTACTACATAATCATCATTTACTACATAAATGGCAAATTAGTCATTATGTTAGATTAGATTTCAGTGGTCACTAGAAATATTTTTATAAATGTTTCAAATAAAGTTACTACGGTCTCGATCAGAAATGTTTTCTGTCTATTTTAGTCATCGCGCCATAAACATTGATTACATTAATTATAATGCAACATACTGCATAACGCTCAATATTTTGGGCACTTTTAGGAAATATTCCTTTAAATATTGGACGAAAAATGTGGTTGAAGTTAGATGGTGCGCCCAAAATACCTAAATAACTTCAAAACTTAAAGATTTAGGTATAGCGAAACCTCAACAGTTTGAAAGATTAAATTTGCTGCACGATAAACTTATAAAATACAGAATGTTCAATTTAAAATAAGCTCGATATTACAGTTTGAATTTGCTAATAATGGTACTCAAAATTCTGAACAACCCGTAGAAAAAGTTGTAGTAGTAAATTGCTAAATAAATTAATTAATAAATTAATTGCTAATTAAATTAATTGGTCTATTATCTAGGTCTAAAAGCAAATTTGTCATAATTATTTTCGTTTGGGGGTAATTTTTTTTTTTTTCGAAAACCTTACATTTTAAGAAAAATCGAAATAAATCAGAACACTTAGTATTTAAGTATAGGGAACCCTTATGAAAGTATGGCTTATTTTTTAAGTACAATTCAAAAATGTGTTGAAATACAGGTGTTCCATAAGAAAAAATATAACTTTGATATGTCACTCTTTTTTGGAGCGGCCTGTATATTTGAAAATATTTTTAAAATGTAGCCCTTATTGACTTACATAATCCACCTGCAACAGAAGTTGGAGAATATATGCCGTTTGGCCTTAAATTACAATGCTGCTGAATACAATTGCGAGTCGCATTTCCGAACTAACAAAACAAAAATATTTCTTGCAGAGTAATAGTCTGTACATCTATGATCAACAAAACTTACATAGAATATGCTTTGTCCAATCTTAAAATAATGTAAAAGAAAACAAAAAAGGGACGACATGGTATAAAATCAATAACTGTAAGTTAAATCAAAGCAAGCATTGCGTTGATGATGCCATGATTAGTTTGTTTATTTCCTGTGTTAGTTAAATAGCTTGTGAGCTTGCACGCTTTGTTAGCTTGTTACTTTTTAATATTTATATTGTCACAATAAGCAAAAATTACAAAATAAAGTTTCATAATTATTATTCTTAGCTTATCAGTTATCTTACTAGCTTACGCATTTACAAACTTGAAAGCACCGTCACGTGACGGTTGCGTAGTTTCATGTAAGACACGAAGATCTACGCAACGTCAAGTAACTAGTAGCACTGGAAAAATTATTAATGAACATTAAACATCTCCGAGAAAATTTCGTTCAATCAGTATTGACATCGCTGAATGTATCCGTTTATTTCGTTACGTTACATGGACATTTTCTGTTAACCGTAGAAAGTTTTTAAATTAATTTTTAAATAAATTCCTACGCTCGTATACAAAAACCGAAATTGAACCTACCTTTAAGCTGTCGAAAGGCCATTTCGCCGAAGAGACCACCAATAATTCAAATGTTTCTTAATAATCACCACACTATTGTTAGTTTTTTCGAAATCGCACAATTTTATCAAAACACAACCGACGCGATGTTCACCCATAAACTTTATCGAACAACTACAAAGCTAATATCAAAGTGTTCTTTGGATGAGATTCGTACACTCGTAAAAACAAAAAAAAGATAAGACAAACATTTAAACTACGACAACACATGACAAAAAATACATATTGCTATTATGACGTAAGCTTATATGGTTATATTATATTATGATATATTAAAGTAACTGTCAGGTAAATTTAATAAGTATGGTAGTTTCGTATTACATGTACAAATTAAATCGATTAACATGGTTTTGCAAAAGTCAAAACATTTATTTGTAATTTAATTTAAGGAAGCGACCGAAGAATATCAAACAAACGCTTTATTATAAACGAATAAATACGGTGATCGAAGGCAGACAGACAGACACACAAACAGTTTAAAATCATTATAAAAGAATACGTCACACTTATTAAAAGATATTTAGCAAAAATTCCGTAGGAGAAATTGGAAAAGGAAAAATTGGAAGAAAAATATTTCTCGTAATTTGGAAACGATAATTGGCTATAAGAAGCAAAAATAATAAATGAAAAGATGTGTATACAAAAAAATTACCTACAAAACTGATCAAATGACATGAACAAAGTAAACCAGAGAAAAATTGTACGTTTACCAACTAATGAAAAATATTGGTGGCCTTCAATCATTTTGGATTTCTCTGTATATTTTTTGCTTAGCAAGCCGAATAGTAGCGTTGATAAAAAAATGATATAAAAACAGAATTCAAAAACATCATCAAAAAGCCCAGAACTACATGTGCATCGTCAACAATAAACATTCCTAAAACAATAGCCCCACAGTCCCTATGGTAAAAGCGAGAAAAGTATATTTACTCTGCCTGAAGACGAACGAGACAAGAGCCGTTTTTCATTGAAGTGGATCGATAGCTTCGTCTGTCTACGGCACGGGCCTTAGGTGCGCCTGCATAATTAATATTTGAAATGTCTCTCTGCAGTGGTTCAGCGTTCCGCCTCTGTTCTTTTGAAAATCTTTCGAGCAAAAGACAAGTAAAAGGCTTTTTGGGAACGACGGAAAATAAACATACAACAATACAAATAAACAAATGTCGTATTCGGCATTTCTCATTGATATTATGTGCATTTCGCGACACCCCAACAATAAGGAAAACTTCCACAAACATTCCCTTTCCCTGCTGTTGATGGAAAACAAAGGGATTGCAATCAATCTAAAGGCTTCACTCAGTGGCGTAGCGAGCTTAACTCGCGCCCGGGGCACAATATCTTTTTAGCTCCCCCCCCCTCCCCCATTCGAAAACCATATAATATTATATGTAAAATATACTCGCAAATTAATAAATAAAGTCATAGGCTCAAGCTAGGCTTTAAATTTGAGACAAAAAATGTAATTGAGAAAACAAGACGGACCATTTAGCGCCCCTTTGTTAGTAGCGCCCGGGGCATGATGCCCCCCCTTGCCCACCCCTCGCTACGCCACTGGCTTCACTAACTGGGAACTGACAGATTTCATAAGAATTTTGAAATATTACAAAATATGAAAAAAAAACACTCAAAGCAACCAAAAAAAAATTACGTCATGGTCATCAATGTAAAAATTCAATACCATAGTATTTGTGACCAGAAGTGACCAGAGAAATATCACGAAGATTTGAAATAACTTGAAGACTGAAGCTGTTTCTGCCCTTTAAGCACAATTCCTTTTGAATTTATTCGTCGAGCTACAAATTTTATTATTTATTTCTTTGCACTTCTCTATTTGTAAATAAAAAAAAAAAAAAACAAGCAGACCATTATATTTTACATGCCATTCCTTCAAATTCTCTGCCAATGCTTCAATTGGTGACGATTTAAAGAGTTTTTCAACAATTTTTACAGTGTAATTTTTCTAACTAAACACAACGTGGTCCATTTTCATTAAAATCTAACTTTGTCAACCTGATGCAAACAACGGAACAAAATGTGAAATAATCAGAAATTAATTACTTACTGGAAAGTTTTAACGTTCAGTGCAAGTCTATGTTTTCTTTGCCTTTAAATTAAATACAAATACCCCGCGACACGCCGCACCGTCTCGCCGAAACCCTCGTTATAAAAGTTTTGTTTAATTAAAAGTTAATAAATTGCTTCGGGTTTGCGACGACGTTACGTGGACGTCCACGGGCGAAAAACTAGTAGAAAATCGATACTTAATTGGAAAGTGAATTTCGATGCAGCCTTGAAAGATTCACAATTATTCATCTCAAAAGCACCAAGTGTAATCAAGGACTGATTGAAAATCACGTTCATGAACGAATGAATACGAATACGAACTTGAATTTGATGAGAGCTTTAACTTTAACGTCGCTGTATAACCGTAAACAATTCTATAATTAAATTCTATAGGTAAACGAATACTACCTGCATATGTTTTTATTAAAGAATAATTAATAATTTTACTCCGACAAACATGCATAAAAGCATTCCAAAAACAAACATCGTCTAAAAGCTTTGTACAGGATGGGATTAAAATATGTAATATTTAAAAAAAAAGCGAACTCAACTCAACTCAAACTCAACTCAAAAACGCTGAAACAGGTCTTTTTTAGATTTTAAAAATACACATTAATACGTGCGATTCACCTTCCAACTTTCATTTGTTTTGTAGTTATGACGTCATCACAAAAAATTTAAATAACAACATAAATTTTTTTTAGTGGAATCCGATAGTGATTTTTCTACCTTTTATGACTTATGAAAAAATCATAAGGTTGCACTACAAAAATTCTGGGAAAAATCCATCTGAAAATTTAATGTTGATATTATCCTAGATAACAAATAATTCAGACTATGAACGCTACGTAACTTTCTTGTAGAAGTACCTTTCGTTTTTATCTTAAAACCTATGTAACGTATTGAATAATCAAGATACCATGATAATAATAGTAATAATAATGTTCAGCTCGATTTTTCTCAGAATTTTTTTATGCAACCTTATGATTTTTTTGCACAGTCATAAAGGGTAGAAAAATCACTATCGGATTCCACTAAAAAAAATGTATGTCTTTTAAATTTTTTTGTGATGACGTCATAACTACAAAACAAATGAAAGTCGGAAGGTGAATCGCACGTATTAATGTGTATTTTTAAAATCTAAAATCGACCTGTTTCAGCGTTTTTTAAAAAACCGGTTCGGTTCGCTTTTTTTAAAATATTCCATATTGTAATCCCACTCTGTATATTTCAGATATTTAAATTTTGTTCCTTTGTTCTTTTAAGAACTGTCATTTCCTTAATTTACATTTACAGGTAAAAATTATCTTAACTCAATATCGTCTAAAATGGGAGATCACGTCAATATAACACAATATTTCAGTAACATTATTGGGAAAGTCTAGACGAGCTTTTCCAATAATTGGCCGGAATGAATCAATAATAATTTCATTACATCAATTAATCCGCGTCGCGGCTGGTAATTAAATTTTTAATTCCAAAAAAATCTAACTAAGTAGAAAGAAAGGAAATTTTTAAGTATTTATGAAAATATGTGACAAATCATTGAATGAAAAATAAGCCAAACGTCTCCCCCTCCACAAATAAAAGTCAATTCAATACAACATTTTTGAAAATATCTTATAGATTTGGCCCGTCTATCACATGCTTGTCTTCATCTAGATATAATTCTACTTATCTTTTCCCCACAGCTTCACTAATTTCCCGATTTCAATTTCTTCTTAGCCTGAGAAAATTCTCTTGTTTGCATTTCAAAGTTTCCCATCTTCTCAAATGTCCGTACCAGAATCTTCCTTTGTGGCTTTATCAATATACAGGTGAGTTTTTTCGGATGTTTAGTAAGGGGATCTCAGAAACTAGCGAAGATAGAGAGACGATTAAATGGGGAAACAATTCCAGTTTTACGAGCACAATTTAATGAGGTTTTTGTTTCTTGGAAAAATGCATGGCTAACTAGATATCTTGGAAAAATATTTTTTGTGTTATTTTGTTCGATGACTATGGCTCTGTTATTATTGACTTTAGAAAAAATGTGTAAAGGAAAAAGTTGTGGGTAATTACGTGCTTAATAATACTATATAATACCGAATTTTTTATTTAAGCTATAATTTCCGAGTTATGACACAAACTTGTGTTTTTTCAAATGGAAACCATATTCGGCCATGACTTTATAAAAAGGGCCTTTTCCTTTAATTTTCGAACTGTTCAAGGAGTACGCTATGGAAACAATTGATAGATGCACATCGCGTTTAATAATAAAATTCAAATTAGTTACTAAATTTCTTTTAATTTCGAAATCATAAACATAATTATTTTGGTGTGAAATGTTGGTTCCGTTGGAGTTACAATTTAAATAAAAATAATTTCCGATAAACTAATAAACCGAGAATGACAAACGATAAATTAAGAAACAATAAAAAAAATTATGATACAGATAAAGTAGTACGAAAACTAGGCAATTAATGTAAGTAAAATATTTAAGACTAAAGATATTCACTTATATTAAATACGTTACTTATTATGTACTTACTTTAATTATGTTGTTTTGGTAGTACTTTATTTGTATCCTAATTTCCTTTATTGTTTCTGAATTTATCTTTTGTCATTCTCTGTTTATTAATTTATCGGTAATTACTTTTATTTAAAATAGTAACTCCAACAGAACCAACATTTCACACCAAAATAATTATGTTTATGATTTCGAAATTAAAAGAAATTTAGTAACTACAATTTGAATTTTATTATCAAACGCGATGTGCATCTAACAATTGTTTCCATAGCGTACTACTTGACCAGTTCAAAAATTAAAAGAAAAAAATGACCATAATTTATTTATTTATAAAAATAACTAGGTCAAGTGGTATATCAATAGAATCGTTGAAAAAAAGCCCTTTTTATAAAGTCATGGCCGACTATGGTTTCCATTAGAAAAAACACAAGTTTGTGTCATAACTCAGAAATTATAGCTTAAATAAAAAATTCGGTTAGACAGTATTATTAAGCACGTAATTACCTACAACTTTTTCCTTTACACATTTTTCTAAAGTCAATAATAACAGAGCCATAGTCATCGAACAAAATAACACAAAAATTATTTTTCCAAGATATCTAGTTAGCCATGCATTTTTTCCTAGAAACAAAAACGTCATTAAATTGAGCTCGTAAAACTGGAATTCTTTCCCCATTTAATCATCTCTCTATCTCCGCTAGTTTCCGAGGTCCCCATACTAAACATCCAAAAACCACCTGTATAGTAATATTGTTGAAGTCCCTATTCCATGTGCAATAGTTTTTTCTGCTATAGCTGCTTACGGAAAAATATATTATCCACACAAAATCGGTTCTAAAGTCACACTGCTTTTACGATTTTTCTTTTTCTAGCTTTTGCACATCTTTCTTTACTGACTCCAAAAGTGACTTCTTGGTTAAAAACAAAAAATAGCACAATTTTCTCTAAAATTATGTTTGGACTGAATTACTTATTGCCGTTCGAAGACAAAACGTCAATAACTTCATTACCTCGTTCATTATTTCCCTTGCCTTTCTATGTTCTCATCTGACTGCTTAAATCCACGCTAACTAACTGGGTTTTTATTAAAATTACAAACAATAAATAAATCGATGAGCTAATTCTTTAATTCTGGTAATTTATGTACATTCAAAATCACTTTTTAAAACAATTAAGATTTACCATCTTGGGGTGCATTCAATACAATATTAATCCTAACAACATTCTGAAAAGCACTTTGCAAATCATCCTGAACACTCTCTATAATCTGTCGCAACCTTCCATTTGAAATACCCCCGACTAATTTACTTATTCTTTCAGAAGGACACTTTACCAAAACAACGGTTTTGATAACACCTCTTTCATCAATATCGAACAACTCAACATATGGCTTCAAAGTATAAGGGATCTCCTGAGGCAAAAAATCCAATAATTTTGCCTTTACTGTATCTACAATTATTTTCTCAGCCGTTTGATCTGACCAAACTTGTATAGGAAACATCCAATCTTTGGGTTTCGACTCATTTGCGAGATACTCCTTAACATCTTGCAAACCACTACCTAAAATTTATAATGAGGACATTGCACATTTTAAAAATGGTCCAACCTTGTATTGAAGACACCATAAAAATCTCACTAAAATGGGGCCAACCTCTCATTTTCGGATTTTCAACTTTGTTTTTAATGCAAATTTTTCCATTTATGCGATTCTCCGTTAATATCCTTATAATATCTAGTAATTTTCTTTTTGATTTTAAAACATCTATCTACAATGAATGTACCAATTATATTGTCAAATCGAATGATTTGTGTTACCTTGTTTAAAACCAAAAAACTCGGAATTCCTTTGTTTTCTTCTAATAAATTGATTACTTTAACATCCAATTTTTCTCTGTTCGAAGGATCACTAACATCATGTATTACACCGATAATATCAGCTTCACGTGAACACAATGCACTATCTTTTATGAAACTATTTTCTAATTTGTATCTGAAATTATATTAATATCACTATAATTATATATTCTATTCATAGAAACAGAACTTCTTTCTTTCCCTATCGTTAACTAATCCTGGTGTGTCCAAGAAAACTATTTGTGAGTTTCCATACATAAAAATGGCCCTAGAGCTGCCTCTGGTTGTGTGTACTTTTGATGACGTTGGACAAGCCTAAAACCTTTTATGCAATTGAAAATAATTTTAATCGTATTTATTTACCCTTCTGTCCATTAAATTATTAATAAATGTACTCTTGCCTGCATTCGGCATTCCTACGACGGCAACTTTTAATAATTTTTGATCAAATCCCTTTGGGATTAATGATGATTCTATGTTTGTTTGTAAACAGCATTTTCGCAAATCGATTAAAATAATTTTACGTGAGGATAATATCAACGATTTTAATGAATTCGAGATCATTTTCTTTTAGGTTAGGATTTATACAATTAAATTGACAGGCAGCCGCAGTGTTGCCAACCGTAAAAAATGAACATAAATTCCCACAAATATTTACAAAATCACCATTCAAAAAAATTTTGGTTTTTTTTTATTAAATTTTATTCTACAACACTTTTCCATTTTACATAATAAAATGGTCTCGCAAATAAAAAATTAATTTGTACTGAATTTTTGTTCTTTTTTTGGCGAATTCATTTAACGGATAATTGCAAATAGTCGAACTCTTGGAATTTCCAATAACTCATCTTCCTTTTTCTTAAAATTTCTCATATATGGGAAATTTCACTCGGGTTGGCAACACTGAGTAGTTAGCGAGATCGAAGGTATATGTCACCAACAACAGGAAAATAAATAACTAAATAAAAAATACATAAATGTATCTAATTTTTTCTAATGTATCCATTCCCATTTACGTGTTCATAATAATAATTATAAAAGTATCATTAGAATTAAAATGATAACCCTACATCGAATATCATAATTTTGACATCTGATATAACCTATAAGTGATACGATTGGCGGCAAAAGTTATTAATTAATTATTAAATAATTATATTATTATTTATGATGTTAAAACGATTTTAAAATGAAGACGGTAACTTCAAATAATTATAATATTGGTGGAGATGTAGTTGATATTACAGATGTAAATATTTCTGAAAAAGACAATGTCAAAATAAGAACTAAAAAACAACGCTTAAAAACTCGTAAGTGCAAAATTTCAGTAACCAAACCTCCACGTTCAAATGGAGAAAAGCAGGATAAAGAAGTAAAGAAATCTTCAAATGTAAACATTAAAATTGACGATGTTTTAAATAAGGAAATGAGCAACAGTCAAAGTAATTTAAATAATTTTGTCCAACTTGCGAAAGATCTTTCAAAAGCAGACCTTTCAATGAGTTCCCATCATACAGCTCATGTAGATGATGTTCCGTTAAAAAAGACAAAAATTAGGAGACGATCGAAGAATGTTACAAAATTGAATTCTGAAATTGGCAAACTTAATCCTCAGATAAAGAACACAAATTTTGAAGATTCTAATACTGATGATAAAATTACAAATTTGCATGCTGATGAAGAATCAGAAATCAACGAATTTAATCCTCGGGTAAAAAATGACAGTGTTAAAGTTTCCATTACTAATGATAAAGATACAAATTTACATGTTGATGAAATAAAAAGTCTTAACAACGTTTCTCTCGAAGAAAATGAAGGAAATGAGTCTAGAAACGCTTTTGAATTTATGATGGATAGAAGACACAAAGTCATCGGTAGAAATTCACCTGGAAAAGAAATTGAAAATCAAGATTGTGATGATGATTCAAACTGTATTAGCGAAAATAAGCAAAAACTACTTGCTCGAAAATCAGTTCTAGAAAACTGGACAATTGCTAAAGGACGCCTGAAAAGGCTACGTGAAGAACATGAAAAGGAGCTTTACATAAATCATCAGTTGGATAGACGAGCAAAGAAAATGAAAAAAATGTTATCCTGTGAACAAAGTGATACAAAAATGGTGAGTAGAGGGCGAAAAATTCGAAAACAAATTCGTAGAATAGATTCAGATTCAGATTCAGATGTGATAATCAATGAGCCAGAAATTGTAAACATTCATTCAGTTGAAAATCAAGAATATGTTGAATCAGAAGTAAATGATTTAAAAAATCTCACTGAAAGGAAAAATGGCATGCAAAAAGGTCTTTTAAATTTCTTTGATGTTTTAAACAGAAAAGAAAGGGTAGATGATGACATAGGCAATAAAAATAGTAAACTAATTAAAATTAAAATGTTCTCACAAAATATTCTAACTCGGAATTCCACAAAACATTCCAATAAAACGCTAACCAATTTGAACAAGGAGACGTTAGTTCATGAATCAGAAGGTAACGATTCTGAAAGTGGTGAATGGTTTAATCAGGAAGAAACCAAACCAATGAGAAAATTGAAAAAAGTATCAAAAAACAAAGTTAAAAATATTAAACAAAACCAAGTGCAAAATACAAAGCCACAAAAAATTAAAATTTTAGATTCAGAGAAAATTTCACCAAACATTGATGTAATTATAGTTGATGAGCATTTAGAGAATTTTGCAAATAATGATAAATTTTCAGACTCGATTGAATCTAGATTGCAAAACAAAGATCAAATTGAAGACTCAAAATACGAAACAATTATTTTAGATGAAAATTCGACAGATATACCTTCAAAATGTACAAAGAAAAAAATAAAATCCAAACTTTCAAAACAAAAGAAAATTACTACAAAAGAAAATAAAATTGCACTGGAAACAAATGAATCAAGAAAAAGTTTAAGACAATGTGCAAAGAAAGCAATAAATTATGATGAAAGTGAATTGGAAATTCCAAATGATTCCAGTTGTCATTCGAAAACTAGAAGAAAACCCAACATAACATTAAATTGTGACTTTTCGGAAGATTCAAATGACAGCATTAAAACAAAGTTACGAAAAAAAACTTCAAAAACTAGTCAACCAAACAATTCCTTAAATAATTCCGTCCATTTTGTGAAAAAGATGGATATTAAGTTGGCCCCTATCTTTGTAATGAAACCAAAAGTCGATCCATCAGTGATAGAGGCTAGAAAAACCTTTTTGCTTAGTGGAGTTCCTGAATCAATAAAAAGAAAAATGGAAAAACAACACAGGTGAGGTTTCATTTTTTAGTTTGTTACGGCTTAACAACTAAATAATTTATTTCAGTGTAGAAGAACTTGAATATGATGTATTTCCAACTATAAGCCATGTCCAACAAAAAACAGAAAATCCAGAAACGTTTTGGAGTCTTCCACCTCCTGAGTTGAACCTCGTCGATTTTGATGTAAGTCTGCCATTTTTGACAACCATGCATCAAGGATCAGTAACGAACCAAATTGAAGAAAAACACAAACAGGCTCTATCCTATCCCCGGGAAAAAATAACAAAATTTAAATCAATTTTGAAGGATATTAAAAGAAATAATCCCGAACACCTTGTTTACAAAATCTTCAAAACCCTTCGAATAAAAACAGATAAACCAAACTGTCAAAACTCCAAGTCAACCAGTGAAACCAATGAAATTTCAGAATTTTCTGATTGTGAAATGTGGACCGATAAATATAAAGCAAAAATCAGCGAGGAGATTTTAGGAAATCATTCGAGTACAAAAAAGCTTAAAAATTGGTTGCATTCATGGTTGGAGAATTGCTTAGAGATGAAGCGTTCAGAAGCAAAATCCAAAAGTTCAGATTCCGATTCGGATTATTTCAACGACAAACCAAATAATAAAGAGCCGGGCAATGCCGTAATTTTGTCAGGTCCTAACGGTTGTGGCAAAACTATGACAGTTTACGCCTTGTGTAATGAAATGGGCATCAATGTCCTTGAATTAAATGCTTCAACAAGAAGGACAGGTTTGTATTTATTTTGTTTGAAAAAATAAAATATAAAAAAAATTACTGACATCAATATTTATTATATACTAATTAAGTATAGTCATTACCCATCAAATATTTATTCGCTCGCCCCTCTTCCCATATCTAAACGTTGGTATCATGCTCTCCTCCCCACTTCTTCTGCTTTCGATATACTCTGGATTCCTACCTTGTTAGTCTACCCAGCTTCCTGGATTTGCCCATATTTTCATTATTCTTCCACCTTCATCATCTACGCATCAACTTGCTCACCCAGTCCACCCTGTTTTGCTCTCCTCTCGGCCTCTGTAGCTAATCTCTAAAATATTCTCTAAAATATATCGAATGTTTTCATTTCAGGTAAAAGATTGAATCAAGAATTGCAAGAAGCAACCCAATCGCATCAAGTTCGCAAAAATGAAGTAAGCGGTTTGTCGACATTTTTCCAATCAAATAGCCAATCAGAAATCGAGGAAAATACAAAACAAAAAATGTGTCTCTTATTGGTTGAAGATATCGATGTTGTCTTTGAACAAGACGACGGTTTCTTAACCGTTTTATCTCAACTGTTGGCTACCAGCAAACGACCCATTATTCTTATAACAAGCGACATAAACTGTCCCAGTTTGCAAAAATTCACATCTCAATATCCCATCATAAAGTTTGATTCTTTATCACCTAGAATTTTATCCATTTGGCTACAAATTCTTTTATTGATAGAAGGTTTGAAAGTAGAAAGGTATTGTATAGATGAAATGCTTGAATTGAATCAAGGTGATGCACGAAAAACTCTCCTGCAGTTGCAATTTTGGGCAACGACTGGAGGATCTGCAAATCCCGACGCAATACCAATTAAACAAGAAGAAACTTCAATCACAAATGACATATCAAACATATCAGATGATCTGGATGATTCGCAAAAAATTGTTTCACATTCAAATTGTGCATCTACATTTACCAATTTTGAAAATTTTCCCTTGGATAAAATTTGGTGGAACGTATCAGACTTATTGAATTCCACATACAGTTTAACAGTAAAAGAAACTGACAAAAACGATTTGATTAATTTAAAATGTGTAAGTTACATTTTCGAAAGTTTTTCCGTGGCAGATATTGCGTTTAATAAGCTCGGGGAATCCCATTATGAAAATTGGCACCAAGGAAGTTTGAAAAATTCCTTAGAGTGGAGAGATTGTATGGAAAGTTATGACACAAAAAGAGAACTTGTTGAAGATTGGACTAGTCATTTATTAAAAGGACAGTTATGTGGAAAATTGGAAACGATGCACTTAGGATTGCCCTCAACAAAGAAGAGAAGGTCAGTGATTATTACTTATTTAAGAAACAATTGAAATGTCTACTGATACAAATGAACCTGTACAGTATCAATGATTTTCTTATACATGGCGAGTCATTGGGATGTCCAGCTTCTACATTTATTTCTCTTATCATTTGAAATAGAGCGTTTATTAAAAAAAAAAAATAAAAATGCTACATAGCTTTAACAGAACAACCTGTATAGGTGAAAATAATTTTAGAGTTTAAAGCTCTAAAGGCTAAAAAATGTTTGTGTATAAACATATGCTCTATTTCAAATGTTAAGAGAGATATAGAAGCCGGACACCCCAATGACTCAGTCCGTATAGACTACTAGTCATCCCCTCTATCTATTATATATAATAATGCAACACGCTCTAAAATTAAGTACTTTATTATTGTTATAGCATTGGTATAATTAGATACACTTTATTGTAGGTGGTGCTTGAAACAAAAGGCATGTTATGAAAAATTTATGGAAATTGTTCCTCATTGCAATCGATTAGACCGTCGAGCATTCTCCTTGGATTACTTCACAACGTTACGAAACATAACGAGATTCGAGGCACATCGGTCGACCATAAACAGCAAAAGGAAGAACAGATTTTGCCATTATTTACGTAATAATTTAGGGATGGATTTAGATGAAACAACAAACAAAGCTGCTCAGGATATTTTAATAAACAATTCCGAAAATACTCTATGATGTTTTATTAAATTTGCAAGGTTTAACTTTTGTATTTATGATTTGCAAAATGGATATATCAATAAATGTGATTGTGAGAAATGTTTCTTTTATTTAACTTGAATCTAAAAACAGAATTTTGCGAGAAACAAAATGAAAAATACCAGTACGAATAAATATATAATAGTTTAGATATAATACAAAATTAATTAAGCTTAAGTGTACAGTACTTATTATTTCCATGTATAATATTGTAATATGACCGATCCTCTATAGGTAATTGGTTTGTATCAATGTTATCAGTACTACAAAAAAATAAGCAATAACTTACAATCTCGACTTTTAACCCAACTTACGGTTTTTTAACTTTATTTGGTGCTTTAATTTGTGTCCATTTTGACACTTTGTGTTCGTTAAAAACCATCAATCCCAAGACACTTAACCAAAGACCAAACAACAAACTATCACCTTTATCAGTCCAATTACTTAAAAACATCGCAGATAAACTAAGAATTTCTGAAGCATTACTAACATCATTCAAATCACCAAAGTATTTCAAATAATTCTCGTGCAAAAAAGCACAAAATGTCGATGGTTGAGTGCAAAGTTCGTCAATTAATCCATCTAATTGGCAATGCAATCTCCAAGACTGGTTCACTTCTTGTCGCTTAGGATTCAAAACTCTACCCAAACTATGAAATAAACCCAAGCTTTCATTTTTTATCATATTTTTGACCTTTTTTTGTGAATCCTTTCGTTTCCGTTTTGTACCAGGTTTAGATAATGAAGAAACTAATGGTAAATCTTCCGAACCTAAAAGATTTTAGCATTTACATACGAATATAAATATTTTTTTCCGAAGTTAGAGAAGGTATTATGCAGAGGATAAGACATGGAATGTAGAATGTGGATTGATGAATCAAAAAACAATATGTATTTACCTCTTAAGCATGCAAAATAAAACTGATTCATGGCACAACGAATATCTCCCATAGAGGAAGATGCAATACTGTCAATGATCATTTCGTTTGGTAATTTTAAAACATCGAGATTTTCCTTAATTAAAATATGTGCCCTATGCAACATCTTTTTCATTAATGTTACCGAACACGGATTGAAACTGCAATTTTATGTAAACAACTTTAAAACTTTCAAGATAAATAGAATACCTTATAGTTACAATTGAAAATTTATCTTTGATTTCAGACGGGAATAATGTCTGAGATAAATTTAAATTAGTGTTACTTGCGTCTGTACAAATAAAAATGACAGACATCTGGTCATCGTAACATTTTTCTAAAATCTGAACAAATTCCGATGGGTTACGAATGATGGAATTTGGAAAGTCTTCAATTAAGGTAATTTTCGGTTTATTATTGAACAAGGATGGAAATTTGGATTCTGTTAGAAATTCCTTCAACTGATTGGTTTGGCCAACACCGCCAAATAATTCAAAATCTTTATCTAGGGGATTTACCCATTCAGATATTTCTACATTCATTGTCCGGCAAAGTACTTTCACTGTTGTTGTTTTTCCACAACCTGTTGGACCGGATAATAACAACATAGAATTCCTCTGTAAAACTTGTATGTAAACAAAGAAATTGCAAAACAAATTGAAAATACTTTTCCTTTCCTCGATATTACATTGTTTTGCAACCAAAATTCTACGTCTCTAATTTTTTGCGAATGTACAGCCAAATGTTCAACGAGTTTTGGTGTTAATTTCTCTTCAAAATCGAATGTATTCTTCTCTGGTTGCTTGTCAATAAATTCGTATGATAAATTATCATTTTCTTGAGCAAGACTGGTCGAAACAGTATCAAAATTGAATAATTTCCATTTCTAGTGAAAAGAATTAAATCAAAATAATGAAGAACGCTACAATTATTAAGTACCTTGCTTGGTTTTTTGTAGCTCATTCTTGTTATTTCTTATTTTAATTATTAATTTAGATAACAACAGAATTGAATTTAAATGACAAACATATAATCACAACAAAAATGCCAATTTACAGAGTGACAACAGTAAAAAAATAAACACCCTTTTAAAAGTTATCAAACTTAGTTTTTACAAATAATTTAAAAATGTACATGTAATTCATTATTATTTATCAATCAGTGTTATTTATATTATACATATATAATATCCTATAAAAACAATAAAATGATATTATTCTAAAAAAAAATAATATTGTGCTGACGAAATGAACGCACTTAAACATGACATAAACTGTCAAATTTCAATATCGTAATTATAGGTTAGGTGTATTAAAAAGTTATCAAACTAAAATCATGACGGACAATACAATGGTAATGGGTCCGAAAGACGGAATAACGTATCCCATACAAGTTGTCTACTGCGGAAATTGTACCATGCCAATTGAGGTTAGTTTTAAATCTTTTTGCCATTACCATGAATGTAAAGATCTGTCATAGTATTGCGAGTATTACCCGGAATATGAAAAATGCAAACAATGGCTAGAAAAAAATTTACCTTCGGAGTTCGAAAAGGTGAAAATCGGCGATGATGGATTGGAAATGGCCGGAGAGGAGGAGAAAAAAAGACAAAAACGTGGTGGTAAAGGTATGATCAAGACAAAGAAGAAGGAAGATGGACCGAAACAGGTTTGCGTCTCAAGAGCACCACGAGGGAAAAAGAAATCTGTGACTGTAGTTACCGGATTAAGCACATTCAGTATGCATCTTGCAACTTAACTAACGAATTCAAACAAAATTAATTTTAATTGTAGATATCGATCTTAAAGTAGCAGCAAAATTCTTTGGTACTAAATTCGCCTGTGGTTCCTCAGTTACCGGAGATGATGAGATAGTCATACAAGGTGATGTAAAAGATGATTTGTTTGATATTATACCGGAAAAATGGCCTGAGGTAATGAATAAAAAATGCAGATATAGGATATTTATATTTTAATCTGAATTTTCTTACAGATCGATGAGGATTTTATTGAAGATCTCGGTGATCAAAAGCGATAATTTATAAAAACAAGCTTATTCACTAATATTTATGTTTTATTAACGAAATAAAATGAGTTGTTTATACTTTTTGTCATTCTCCACCGTCGTCGACGTTCTTCGGACTTACCTTTAAATGTTGTACACACAACTGCAATATTTTCTCCACTTGGTCCTCAGTCAACCGTTCTTCACTTTCTTCTACAATCTTAAAATAAAAATTACTTATAGTCGACATGAAGATTTAAATTCACCAATTGTATTTCCAAAGGAGTTGTCGGCGGATTATTTATAATCATTAACAGTTCGTTTTTATTCAAATTAAACGGCTCCAGTGCTTTCATACAATCGACTATGTCTTTAGAGCTCAGTTGATTGCAATTAGTACTTTCTAAGTAACGGAGAGTCTAAGGCAAATAATTAGATTACCAACTGACTTATATAATATACAGACCTCGTATGTTATTGTAGCTAATTGTCCTTTTTGTTTCTTTCTCGTGTCTTTAATTTTATGTAAATGCGACATAACCTCATAATTGCTTAGTGTGGCCACGTTTGCGTTGACGCTAAAATCGAAAATGATATTTAAGTCGTTCCAATATTTAATTGTACTTGCATTTCCATGATTTAAAACGATTATATTTTCATACTGAAACGGTTGACATTTTTATTGAAATGTTGGTATCACTTACAAAATTTTATATAGAGTGATTCTAAATGACTGTATATGTCCCCTAAAATAATAAACATTGTTGCCACTCTATTTTTTATTTCAATCATATTAGATAATAAAAATACACACATGTATATAAATAATATCCTGCGGACAGGCAACAAAATGTTATGTAAATAATTTAAAACGTATCCTACATATACACAGCTATCCAAATAAATACATTTTAATTGCATATTTACAAAATTAATTTTATGAAAACATGAGCTAAAATCGAACACTTCCGGTCGATGGCATACGTTTATGCTAAGTGTGGGACTTAAATTAACATCAAAAATTGTTCTTCGCTCCCCTGAATCGTCTCCTGCGTTTGACATCATCGACACATGGTACTTGAATCAAGTTGAAATAAACGTTGCCCATGATATGCGCCGTCGGTGAATCGGAATTCTTCAAACACTTGTACAATTCGTCGTCGCATTTGCAGTGGCTTTTCGTGTAAAGGGAGTTGTTTGTGAGGTTGTATCGTTGCGTGTAGGCACGGATCTTCACTGGACATAAATCATGGGTTCGACAACACCTGTCGACTGATACTTCCGTACCCAAATCGTGGTAGTCTTTTGCTATATCACCCGTACCGCACCATTTCGTACCTTAAAATACCAGAAAATAATTAATATTTGTATACAATAATATTGATACTGAAAAAAAGGAATCATCAAGAAGAAAACAGTACAGAGTGAGCTACTGGAAGTGACCACCACGTAGATACGTTTAAGTTGTAAAGATGATTAAGGTTTTCTCTAGCAAGGAAAATTAGGATTAAATTTCACCAATTTGTAACTGATAATTTACAAAAAAAAAAAAAAACGATCGATCGAATTGAACCCAACTCAAAGTTTGGGCTTGGGAATGAGTTGGATTTAGGTTGTGTTGTATACATGTTATGGAGTAAAGAAGAAACGATTTGGGGAAAATGTTGAAACATTGGAAAGGTGGTTATAAAATAGATCGAAGGGGTTATTGATTTTTTTAAAAATAATCCATCTGTGTGAAGTTTGCAAAATTAAAAATTAAATTACGTTGACCCATGAATTGACTATTAAGGCGCTATATTCAAAAATGACGTTCACAAGAAAAAAATCCTTACCCATAAATGTAACTAGAGATCCCTTCATTCATAAATATATGTCTGTCTAAACCCTTATGTCCAAATTTCGAAAGAGGATTCCTTGACAAAATATAAAACTTGTCACGTGTTCTTGGTGATTTTGAAGTTTTTATAATAACATAAAAAATGTGTATACGAAGTCTGATCAAAAATTATTATTCGTCAAATTTTTAAAAATGCAAAAATGAAGTTTGGTCATTGTGTTCAGAAACACTGTGTAATAGCTATAAAGGACTGAATTTGAGACGCCACTGACTAATTTAAACCTTGCGTAAAAGATCATTTTTAATTTGTTTACTACGACAACTAGTCAACTAAAAACTTAAAATATTTTTAATTTTTTCATAGCAGAAGAAATTGAACGTGGCTAGTTTTGCGAGTCTTTTTGTATCAACGTCCTTTTTGTCATGTAAATCTCGCTTAATCAACTCAACGAGCGGTCTTATAACGCAACATCCGTCAGTCAGCCCAATGTACTGAATGTGCAATTTAAAGATAGCAGTGCTTTCGTTTATATACCGTTATTTGTGAGGTTAGGTTAGTCATTCGGTTTAAAACCGACACGTTTCGTAATTTTCGTTAAAATGAACAACCCGTGCGTTTTACCAACGCCATGCGAAGATATCTTGGGGGACGGAAGATGGAACAGCATGCACAACCGTTACGTGCAGGAAGCAAAAACATCTGAATCGGAAGTTGTTTTCATAGGCGACTCGATCGTACAGCAGATGCAATTCAGCACGTTGTGGAATGAAAAAATTAATTCCCTACATTGTCTGAATTTTGGAATTGGCGGAGATCGGTAAATATATATTTTTTTTTTAAACAAAAAATTTCAAATCACCAGTGGCGTCGAAAATTTAAGGTGCAAATATCTGGCTATTATATTTATTTTCTTTGCATATTTATTGAATACTGACTTTGTGACAACTTACAGGTTGACCAATTTTTGATCAACTTAAAAAATATATTATGTGGCATTATTTAAATATTGCGTTTTCATTTTTTTTAGGGTAGAAAACGTCCTATGGCGAATACAAAACGGTGAATTAAACTTCAACGTAAAAATCAAAGCAATCGTATTGTTCGTAGGCACGAATAACACCGACTGCACCCCTCACGAAGTCTTCGAAGGAATACTCGAAATTATAAAAACCATAAAGGAAAAATTAGGCGACGTTTGCATAATAATCCCGACGCTTTTGCCACGTGGCCAGTTTCCGAATCCGTATAGGGAACGTAACGATCACGTGAACACTTTTCTTCTGGATAAATTCACAGTCCAAGAAAACGCCGACACCTTGACGAAGAACGTCATTGTAGTGAAGGTGCATGAAAATATCGTACAGGGCGATCAGACAATCTCTCATTATATAATGTACGATTATCTGCACTTGACCGATACTGGTTATACGAAAATTTTTGAACCCATCTATGAGAAACTTTGCTTGGTATTAAATAAGTAATTAGGGTTTAGTTTTGCAAAGATTTCTTTGAAATATCTTTGTAATATTTTGCATGATATGTATATGTTAGTGCCTTAAAATATTTTTATTTTCATTATTTAATAAAGCTATTTAATAATTATATAGTTTTTTTTTTAAATTGCGTTGATACAATAAAAATATTAATTAGACCTCGAACACATTTTTTGCAAGAATTGGAAATATTTTTTGAATAGACCTCGTATATACATTTTTCATACTAGGTACAGTGTGATCGAAAAAAATTTGTCAAAGTAAGCCATGAACAAAAATCAGCATGTCTTTACTTAAACCACTATTTATTTCTTAATGTCAAATTGACGTTTGTCAAAAATGTTGTCCAAACAAATCAAAGCTTAATAGGAAAATGCTCCTGAAATTCTTCATAACAGGCAACGTAAGAATATTGCAGTTTCCTGTTTCATTTCAATTTCTAAAATAGGATTCTAAAAGAAAAGCTTTGATTTCTGTGGACAATATTTTTTACACACATCAAGCATTAAGAATAAATAGTGGTTTAAGTAAAGACATGCCGATTTTTGTTCATGGGTTACTTTGACTAATTTTTTTTCGAGCACGTACAAGAAATAATTGCCAACTCAATAGTTAAGTAGTTTTTAAATATATTAACAAATTTTCTGAAACAGATAAGGCTAAGGATTTCATCGACAATTAGATCTTTTAATTCCATTTGTGACTAACTTCAAGCAACTGAAATTTGCTCTGTGATAGGCCAACGAAATCCGAAACCGTTCGGGATTGTCTGCTCGAACAGAGTAGTATCTGAATTTTCCACTTTTACATCCTTTATAAATCGATACAACTTACCTGGAATAATGCCACTGAGCAAAGTCAAAGGATTGTTCGTGAGGATGCCCCTTGCCATACTGGGATTGGTAACCACGTGTGATTTATGGGGCGTGTTGTAGGAATCGATTTGCTGACACTGCGACATCAGAGTCATCATTTCTTGGAATGTTATCGCCACTGGTCGGGAGATGTGTTTCAATTCGCCAAGAGATTTCAAAGCTTCTTCGGGTTCACTACGACAACATAGATTTTCTATTAATGGACACCTTACCATTTTCATGAAAATAAATGAAAGTTTGACAGGTATTGAAATTTGACAGGTGTCATTTAGGATACTCATTCAAGCAAATGTTAGTTTGACAAGTTTCATTTGAAATCAGGTAGGCTGGTGTCATTCAAGTGTAAAAAGTGTCATTCAAGTGTAAAAGTGTCATTCATGTGTAAAAGTGTCATTCAAGAGAGACGTGTTCTTCAAGTTTCAAAACAGTCCCCTGAGTATAAGAACCACGATTCTGTCTTGACAAATGCTGTTTACATTTCAGATAATTTACAAAAAAAAAAAAAAATGGATCGAAATGAACCCAACCCAAAGTTTGGGCTTGGAAATAGGTTGCATTTAGGTTGTATACATGTTATTATTATGTATGTTCAAATTCACAATGAAAAATGTTGCACCCTCTTGGCTAGGGATTATGAATGGAGAAACTACTTTGGAAAAAAATTAAATCCACCATCTAAGTCTTTTTATGTTTATGGAGTAAAGAAAAAAAGATTTTGGGAAAATGTCTAAACGTTGGAAAGAGTGGTTATAAAATAGACCGAAGAGGTTATTAATTTTTTAAAAAATCCATCTGTTTGGCAAGTTTGACAGGTATCATTGAAATTTGACAGGTGTCATTTAGAATACTCATTCAAGCAAATGTTAGTGTGACAAATTTCATTTCAAATCTGGTAAGCTGGCGTCATTTAAGTGTAAAAAGTGTCATGCAAGTTTGACACGATTCTGTGTTGACAAATGCTGTTTACATTTCAGTAAAGTTTTTCAGTTGGCATTTCAAATTGGGAAAGTATCATTCAAGTCAAATGTGTTATTCGAATTTGACAAGTTAAATAGAAATTTTGACAGAAATTTAACAGATGTTAATTTTTGACAATTTTTATATGTAATAATAATTTTTATAAATAATAATGATTTGACAGTTAGCATTCCAAACTACTATATATTTATTTATGTTCAAAGTTGATGGTATCAATTTAACAAATACAATTTTTATAGACTGTGTGAAGCTAGTTATTTCGGTTTGACAAATATTATCGAGTTTGAAAAGTTTCATTTAAAACAGTATTTCTTTCTATCCAACAAATATCTGTCAAACTTAACAGGGGGAATTCGGAATTAGTCAGCATTAAACTGTTATTTAAGTTTGACAACTGTAATTTAAAAACATTTTAATTGACAATTGACAAATGACATTCCAAATTGGAGTTGATGATTTATTTGAATATAACTGATTTCAATCAAGTCGAACAAAGGACCTATTTGGACAGGTCTTATTAAAGTCTGACAAATTTTAATGGAGAATAACCAGTGTCATTTAAAATGTAAGGATTTTATTTCAATAACAGATGTCAGTCTGGTTTGACAGATGATATTCTAACTTAGACAAATATGATTCGAGTTTGTGAAGACAGAACACAGAGTTTGACAGATGTCATTCAATTGAGAAATGTTGTTTAAGTTTGACAAATGTTATTAAAGATTAACAAGATTCATTTAAAATTTGACGTGTATCAGTTCCATTCAAGTTCGAATGAGGACATTCAAGTTTGACATATGTCAATCAACTTGGACAAAATTGATCAGAGCAAATCATTTTTTTAGTAAGAATAATTTACCTGCGAGAAACAAACATTATTTTAAAATTGTGGTGTTTATTTTCAATTTAAATTGATAAGCGGATGTGATAAATTTCATAATTGTAACATAGTATAAATTGAAATAGTTAAAACGTCCTTGCCTTTGAAGCAAAATATATATAAAAATCTAAATAATGTTGTAGTTGTTCCGTGTTACGGAATTAAAAACAATTACAAGGTTGTCAGTAAAATATGAATTTTTGAAACATTATGTACGGAAATACATTGCAAAAATAGATCGTGTGTTTTTTCAGTACGATTAGCAAATTTACAAAAATTAAGGATTAAATTATGTAAATATTGGAAAATATTAAAAATATATAAAAAAAATATTGGGTCTTATCATCAATAGCAATATGACCACAACTCCCAAATGTGTAAAGTAAATTAAATTATAAAAATAAAATGAAGAATAGAAACTTTATTTAAAATTTTTTATATTGAAAATAATTGTCAGTATCTATAAGCGGGGGGAATAATTATTAAATTGTGAAAATAAACTGGAATAGGTTTCATTTCGATAAAAAAAATTGTTCAGTCTTATGGTCAATTAGCATAATAAGCCACCACCCCGAACTAATATTAATGTGAATACGTAAATTAAAAAATTCATTTACAAAAATAAACTCTGGCCTGTGACATCTTAGAATCAGAAAACTCGGTAGAAGCAAAATGACAAAACCTAAAACACACAATTAAAGAATCCGCAGAAAAGACAATAGGTATCAGACGAAAAAAGAAAAAGGAGAATTGGTTCAATGAGGATATAAAAACGGCAGCCAGCAAAGACAAATAGCCAGGAAAAAATAAAATAAACAAAAGCACAAAAAGACTATGAAAAATACAAAGAAGAAATCTGTCCACAGGAAAATATAAAGAAAAAGTACAGAACGTGAAGAATACTATAAGAGAAAGGAAGTAAAGAAAAATATAAGGATTAAAAATGGTACGCTAACTGGAGATGAAGAAGAAGCTTCAAAAATATTATGGAAGAATCATTTCGAACAGCTGCTAAATGAGGAGGAGAGTAACGAAGAAACAGGGACAGAGCGAAAAGGTTATAAAAAGGTACACGTAATAGACGTAATGGAATAAAAAATGAATTAATAATATGCACTGACATGACAACAAGAAAAGATCCCTCAAACATGGGAAGAATCAATTATTGTTAAACTACACAAAAGAACGACCAACGATAGATCAAATATTTTCCATAAAAGAAATACACACTATGAACATATCATCGATATATGTAGGTATATGCACTATTTATAGATTTTAAGAGAGTTTACGACTCAGTGGGAGAAATTTTTTTATGAAGCAATTGAGATCTGAAAGTTAACAAAAAGTTAATAAGCATGGGTAAAGCAACATTGCAAAACTCAACAAGTAAAGTAAAAGTTAGTGGCATCATATCACATGGGTAGTGTTCCCCTATCCACAACATTATTTAACACCGTATCTAGTAGAGAAGATAATTCCAAATAGCGGGCTTAATTGAACAGGAAATTTAGTAAATAGGAGCCACCAAGTCCTGGCGTGCGCTGATGATGTCATCCTCCTCACAACATCACAGAAAGAGTTAAAAAAAATAATGAAAGTTTTGGAATGAAGAGCAATAAAAGAAGATCAGTAATAAATGGAGAAAAAACAAAATTCAAGGAATTGATGAAAAAGAAAACGAATAACAATATGGAAGAATTTATAGAATTTTTAAGTACAAATGCAAATGTTTTGTTTTTTATGGAAGGGCAACATGTGCGTCGTCGGCACTCAACGTGTTTAAGGAACACATTGTTTACACCGTTTACGTTTTCAACGCGTTCAGTTATTAATTCTATTACGCCGTTAATTAATGAAATAATTGTATAACATACGATATACCGTTATAAAGATAAATTCATGTAGTTTCAGGATATGCAATAATACTGGGTACGTTCCGTTTAAAATGTTAAATTTATTTGCTTTATCTGAATTATTTGATGTTCAATTGTTTTTCTTTTTTTTTTTGATTTTGACACATTATTAAGAATAAATAATCTAATAACTTTCATGCATAACATATTTTACTGATTCAGCAGAGATATTTGCTTTGACACATGAAATCAAACAGACTGTATAATTATTGTTTTAAATGACAAGAACATTTTCGAAATTCTTCGAATTCTTATTTTAAAACGACCAATTCATCGAAAGTGTCGACACAACTCTAATTCATTCCACGTGACCCTACAGGATGGTACTAAGTACTGAATATTTAAATTTTTTATACACGTGAACCGCCGTTTTTTCGGATTTAGTCTCTTACATGTTAAAATTCTATCGTACTCAGCTTATATAGTGCTTTTCTAATGCAATAACATGGATCTACATCTAATTTAATATACGGGTGTCCCCGAAACGTCTGTACAAAATAATAACACATATGAATATTTCTATTCAAAGTTGTTTCGTTTAACCGCTAGACAAATCCCCTGAAAAGAAATCGTTTTTTCGAGAAAACTTTATAACGCTTCTCGCGATTGGGACCAAATTTAATATGTGGATTTGTACTAAAAGAATTTTTAATATAAATAGTAATGGTATTTTTTCCCCCATCATCCAAATCGTGAATAAAAATTAAAATTTAATAAAATAAGACGAAGGAACTAAAAAACAAAACTCTTCGGGCTTTAAACCTAGTTAGAAATCTACGACGAATTAATGCAGAGATGGATCCAGGATGCGTTCAACAACAATGGTACATCAATTTTAGCGTAAGTTCCCCAACGACTTCTTCCACAAACACGAAATAAATTGCTGACGATTTAAAAATTAACATAAACAACTTTCACACTACAAATATGCAACTTCGTCACGTTTTGCGCAAGCCCGCCCTGCGCATAATTACACACTCAAACGGGTCAATTATCTCACAATTAATACTAATCGCATTCATTAATTATTATGCAACGTTTTCTAGTCAGTAATTGGATAATGTGTAAATATGCCTAGGTAATTGGAAAATGAATATCGCAATCGATTAATGATAGATCGAGTCAAGGAAACACTTTAAAAGTGTAAATTTGTGTCAACTAATTACATAATAAAGTAACGGCATTATTACATAATAGAATTTCGAGAGGAAATTTGTTAAACTTGCTAATTTCTATAATGCAGAAAATATGTTTTAATTAAGTTAATAAATAAATTAACACGTAATTGGTCAGATATTAAAATAAAAAACTCATTAGGAAGTTGATTGGACACAGGACCGTACCTAGAACCGAATGACGATACAAAAAAATGACATTTTTCGAAAATTTAAAATGAAGATTGCACCGACGTTTTTGCGGATTTGGATATGGGTTAAGGTCAGCTATCACCTGTTAAAATATCAAGACCTATTTCAGAATGACCCTGTATATCTGAATTTATTAATTAAAATTTATATTTACAATGTTTCGTTTCTTATGTATCATCATCAGGACTAATTTGATTTTTCCATAATTCTAGAGTATTTCATATATACACGATAATTTGAAAATAATCCACCCCAACACAAATAAAATTAAAAAAAAATAATTTAAATAATAATAATAATATTTGTTACGACAAAACAAATTTAAATGTTCGATCTTTTAAGTAAAAAAAATATATAAAAAAACCTTTTTATGTGTCATGTAAGTCATGTTGTAATCATAATAAATATCTTTATTACATTTAAAACTTTTTCGTTTTTTCTTATGGAGCACATTTGACTTTTCCACAATTAAACACCCAACCCACAATCACCCAAAAAAAAAATAAAGAAATAAAAAATCCTGGAAATTAAAATTTTTGAAAACATATGTTAGAGTTTCCATAGTGATAAATATGTATTTTTCTTTTCATCAAAGTCTTCTTTACATTTTTTTAAGAAACCTTAAGATTTTGAAAGATTCCCAAATTCAATTCATTTTTTTTTTTTTTATTTTTCAGTTGGAGTGATATTTTTATGGTTTCCACGACGTAGTTCAGCGATTTGCTATTTTTGATGTGTTTCTTCTTATGACTAAAACCCAAAATTATCCAAACACGTCAATCTAATAAAAAGAGGGATTGAATGATAATAATCTTATTTCCTCTTATGAAGGAAAAGACGAGTGAATGTTTTTTCCATGGAAGTATTGATAAATACCAACGTAATCCTTTCTATTTAAAAACTATCCATGCGCCCCTTTCTGATTATCGTGATTTGATGAGTTAAAGGGAAAAATTCATTAAC
The DNA here is from genome assembly GCA_018397195.1 of Lethrus apterus. NCBI lineage: Eukaryota > Metazoa > Arthropoda > Insecta > Coleoptera > Geotrupidae > Lethrus > Lethrus apterus. Next base: position 27,335 of record JAFFZR010003110.1, read on the forward strand.
CCCCCTTGTTAATGAATTTTTACAAGAAAAGAAAATAATGAAATTTAAAAAAATGGAAAATTCATGACGCCCCCCCCCCCAACAAATTTACTCATCCCTAAAATAGACCCTTCGATTAGAAATTGTTGGATGAAAAAAAAATTAACTGACAAGCAAAAGAGGAACAACTCGAATCCTCATTTAAAGATCAACATTTTCAGGTTTTAGTATGAGTAGCATTACCGCTACGAAAATGTTAAGAAATTTATAACAACAAAAACGAATCAAAAATTAAACCTAACCTGAAAAGTGTCTTTCAAAATGTTTGAAGTTTATTCATATGTTGGTTAGGTTGGAAAATGTTACTGATGGGAAAATATGAATCTACGTGGACTTGACTTTTTTATTCAGATCAAAATGTAGCCCAACCTAACACAATCACATCATTTAAAGATCTTTCAATTTGTCATTATTTTGAACGTGCAGCCAAACAATTAAATTTGATCTTAAAACCAAAAATTCCAGAAAATCTATAACTTAGGTTGTATAATGTTGCTGCTGCGAAATTGTTAGCCCAATCAATTCAAACAGGTCATCGATCGCAAAAATAAACCTATATGTTCTCTTCTTCACCGATCCTGCTCCTGCGTTTTCCTTTAAGTTTGTTCCCCGTCATGTCCAATATCCTTTCGTTAATTTTGCGCTCCCCTTTTCCCTTTTTTTATCTTTTAATCTGAAGAATTAAAAAAATTAAATTCTTTGTCTTTATCTGTGTCGTCATCGTTCTCTCTGCTAGCACTTTTTTTTCGATTTTTTGAGTAATTATGTTTTTTCTATTTTGCATGTTCTGTCTTAATTTATCTTCCAAGTTATATCCATACTTTGTTTTCTGTCGTTATTTCTTGAAACCAATTTTAAGTTTTTTGTTATTGTTCGTTCCGCTTTTTTATGATTTTTGAACATTGACATCCTATTATCTTTTAATTTTTCTTGGGATCTTGCATATTTGATCCTATTTCTATAGCGTCGGTAAGCTTTGTTTCCATATGTAGGTTTTCTTTTGTTTCAACAAGGCGTATCCATTCTTTTGTTTGTCGCTATTTTCATACCTGATTTTTGTGTACTTTCTTTTATGCTTTTTGTTTCTTTTTATGTTCCTCGTTTTATTTTTTGTAATCGTTTATTTTTCTGTTTTATCCTCCATTCTTTTGTATGTCGCTATTTTCATGCCTGATTTTTGTGTACTTTCTTTTATGCTTTTTGTTTATTTTTTATATTCTTCGTTTTCTTTTTTTTAATCGTTCATTTTTCTGTTTTATCTTCAATGATTCTTCCTTTCTTTTGTTTGTCGCTATTTTCATGCCTGATTTTTGTGTACTTTCTTTTATACTTTTTGTTTCTTTTTATGTTCCTCGTTTTATTTTTTTTAATCGTTCATTTTTCTGTTTTATCTCTAATGATTCTTCCTTTCTTTTGTTTGTCGCTATTTTCATGCCTGATTTTTGTGTACTTTCTTTTATGCTTGTTGTTTATTTTTTTATATTCTTCGTTTTCTTTTTTTTAATCGTTCATTTTTCTGTTTTATCTTCATTGATTCTTCGTTATATATTTTTTAAGTAATCTTTGTGTCGTTGATTTCTTCCATTAATTTCTCCAGCATCTCGACTATAATCTATATTTTATTTTTCATTTTGTCCTTCAGTTTGTACATTTTTCTGATTCTTATAAGCATTTCCTTTTAGGTTCGTCTCTTCCCTTTTCTTTTTATTCTTATCGGAAGTAACTTGAGTTCGTTTTCAATTTTTCAAATTTTTACAATTTTAAAAAAATTGAAATAAATTGAAATAAATTTTAAACATTTAAGAAGAAAATTAATCTCATTTTAAGCCCAGGCTTGAAAATCTTGTGAAAAACTGTGTGTTTAAAGCAGTTTTATCACCATTTCAGAGTAAAAAGTTCATCTCAGATTAAATGTAACTGAACCCAAAAAGTCTGATTTTTTGGGACTCTTTCAGATCAGATTTTTGTGGGTTTGGATTTCATATTATCTGAAGATATAGTTGAATCATGTTACTGATGTGAAACTGTTTAACAGTTTAACAAGTTCCAAACAAACAATTCTTACAATCTAATCCTAATCGAATGGCTCTTTGAAAATCTTTAGGTTTATGTATAGGGTTTGGGACAACGCACCTCAGTCACCCCAGTAGTTCTCGTTCTTTGAATGTTAGATCGGATCTTGTTACTATGAGGTTGGCTAAATTCACATTTCATTCAATTTGAACTGAAACCAATCGATCCTTTGGAATATTTGGGTTTATTTTTGGAATAGTTTTTCATTATCGGAACATTGAATTGAATCATGTTACCGCTCCGAAACTATAACCCAGTTCAATACTAACGGTTCATCTAATTTCAAATGAAACCATTGCTTTTATTTACAACCTCGTTTCTCCAATTCTTTTCCAATTTCTCTCTCATCAACTTCAGTAATTCCGGTACTCTTTCTCCACAATATCATCTCTATGTCTCCCCTCTTTACCTTCTTCGGTCCACCTTCTCTTAAAATCCGCCATACAATGTTCCCATTCGTCCCAATCTTAACTACAGAATCCACACCACCCATTCCCCATGCATACATTTATTAGCCCGCTCTCCGTTCCCATATTTGAATCCCATATCCTCATGCTTCTTGTATCTGCCCATCTCTTCTTTGCTCCTTCACCTCCTTCCACCTGCGAACCATCTTACTCGCTCAGCCGGTCTTACTCTCCTCTCGTCCTCTACTGCCGACCTTTCTGATTTCTCATACAGTTGTATGAGATTGAATTTCTCATTACCTGAAAATTGGCTCAGGTCACACTAAAATAAGCTTAAAGTCGACATAATCAGTATTTGAAAATCTTTAAGTTTAGGCTTAGAGTTATTCTCATCACCTGAAGATTGGGTTTGGTCATGTTGTTGAAAAATAGTTTATTCGACCACAGTTTGAACCTAAGCAAACACAGAAGACAAATAGAACTACATTTGATTTGGATTTGATCTCATTATTTGAAGTATGGGTTTTATCAGGTTACTGAGGCAAAAATATTAATCAATTTCACACAGTGTTAACCCATTAGTGATCTGGTGAAGAGCATATCTTCAAAGGTGATACCTTAGCTAGAGACACTAATTTAACAATGTAACACAGGTTTTTTACTGAGGATGGCAACTTAGTGGCCGAAATACGTATTTAGAATTTTTCTAAATTTTAAGGTAAGGGATTTTTGTTTTTTTGTAAGTTTCACTCAAACAATTCTTTCAGTTTATACCCAACCCAATCAGAATTCTTAGGTTTGGGTTCGTGATTGTAATATTATCTAAAGATAGGGTTGGGCCATATTGTTGTCGGGAATATGTTAACAAAACTGTTTATTCAATCTCTGATTAAATTCAATGTAAACTAAACATTTAAGATCAGAACATATTTAACTGATTATGTTGGTGATAAGCCCAAACGCTTACATTTTTATGTCAATAATGGAACGAATTAAAAAATTGACGAAGAATTAGTTTGTTACAATACAAGGGAAATACAGTGCACGCCAAAAGTAAAGCATAAATTCATTTATAGCTAACATAGAGGTTTTACAGAAAAATCCTTCAAGGGGTATAGCGATTTTGTAAAAAAGTCATTATGTGACGGTAAAAATTTTCTTTTGCGACTTCATTTTCATGGTCTACTGGGTTTCGTTTTTTTTTATGGCACCCCCTCCTCTTTTTTATGACACTTTCAGGTAGATCAAAAAGTTTTGACAACATAGCATGTTGTAGGGGTTTTATAACAAAATTTAAAAAATATTTGCCCCATCATGATAAATCATAAAAAAAATTGAAACAAACAATCATGTTCTCGCCTGTCACCTAGACAGATTTACTTGTCATTTGAGAAAAGTTTAAATTCGCATCAAATCATCATGCGTTTGAGCGAAACAGAACGTATCGAAATTTTGATGATGATTGGGTACGGAAATCGTGTAAGAACCCAGCAACAAGTTTGTGCTCTTTTTAATCAAGAGCATCCCGAACGACCCCCGATCACACAATCGACTGTGAGCAGAATTGAAAAAAAAAATTAGGGAGGCGGGGTCTGTGAAAGATGCACCAAAATCTGGGCGGAGAAAAGCTGCCGATGACGAAACAAGCTTGTCGATCGTTTTGGAACTGGAGGATAATCCTCATTTTTCGTCTAACGAGCTTGGCCTAAATTATGATATTAGTCAATCATCCTAAGACTTTTGAGACGTGAAAAGTATCATCCTTACAAGATTCAATTGGTTCTAGAATTGTCAGAGGACCATCCTGATCGACGGACGGAATTTTGCGAAAATATGATGAACATTTGCCAAGAACATGTCAGAATTTGTAAAAAAACTTTTATTCTCAGATGAGGCTACATTTTATCTCAACGGAAATGTTAATAGACAAAACTGTCGTTACTGGGCAAGTAATAATCCACACTGGATGCAAGGTCATTCTCAACACCCGCAAAAACTTAATGTATGACCAGGAATTAGTGGTGATCACATTATTGGGCCTTATTTCTTCGATGATAATCTTACTGGTGACATTTACCTAGGCTTTCTTCGATACACTCTCCCTGTCAAATTATTCCCTAATAAAATAAAGAAAGATTTATTGAATTACAAGTTTTGTCTAATAATATGTCAAATAATTTTTCTAAGAGAAATCCTGAACGTTAAAAGTCAAAAAAGGGGGATAAAAGTAACGCCCATCTGAATAAACGATTCTTTAAGTGAAATACCTATTTTTATGTTAAATCATATTTAGATTATTCTTTTAAAAGTAATGTTAGCTAACTTTGATTTAATTTGTTATGGTTTTAAATATGTATATGAAGGTGTATATACAGTATATAGGTAATTTGTAATCATTTTAAATTTTATTATTAAACTTAGTTAGATAAAACTGTTTATGTTTTATTTTGGAATTCCACACCTTCATTGGGAAATTGAGAATTGACATTAGAGAGGATTAACTTTCGGTAAGGATTGAGTTTTGGTCAGATTCGTGTTATGGTGGCAGCATAAACTTTAAATATTTAACACGGAAGTACTGATACGGACGGCTTTGGGTTTGGTCTAAGAACGGAGTGGTAAGCGCGACGACAACTTTCGGTTTAGCGTGACCTTGACTAACGCTACCCCAAAATCCCACACAACCATTCGATGGGAGGTGCCGGACCACGCGAAAGGGGGATTAAGTTGCGTCGTGCACGTCAAAAGGTTAATAAAATAAAATTTAGAATAAAATATTAAGGTAAAGACATCACCACTTGGTCCGATTCTTACAATAGGATCTTTGTCAGATGAGAAGAAATTTTGAAATGATCGCTAGAGGCTGGTTTAATATTCTGTATTTTTCAAATCACTATTAGTGTAGAAGTTAAGTTGAGCGCAGAAACGTTCAGTGATCAACTCCCTTGTATCGAACCATTTCTCAATCTCTACAATGATTATCTAAAAACTCAACTCAATCATGACACAAATGCCTTGGCCAAAAACATTATAACAAATGTCATATCCAAAAGACAATTTCCGTTCACTTAAAACCAAAATCAATGACATCATCAACCCGATGATACAACACATTCATTTATTTATAGCCTATCTACCATACCTCACATGACTGAGTGATCGTAACGGGAAATATTATTATATTTATTACACGCTTTTA
>JAFFZR010003111.1:0-31095 GCA_018397195.1 Lethrus apterus
CCCATAAAAAGTAATCCAGTTTATTTAAGTCTGGGGACCTGGAAGGCCAATTTACTGGTCCTCCTCTTCCAATCCATTTGTTTGGAAATCGCATATTAAGGTGATTTCTTACTATAGCACTGTAATGTGCCGGCGCTCCATCATGTTGCAAATACATTTTCCTTACAGTATTTAGCGGCATATCGTCCATGTATTCTTCTAAATCATTTTGTAGAAATTCTAAGTAGATTTCGCCATTAACGTTTCTGTTAAAGAAATAAGGCCCAAGTATCTTATTCCCTACAATACCTGCCCAGACATTTAATGACCATCTATTTTGGTTGTCTATCGGGATTAAAAAGTGCGGCTGCTGCGTTTCATAATAATGAAAGTTGTGCCTATTGACATATCCATTTTTGTGAAATGTAGCTTCGTCAGAAAAAAGCACATAATTAAAGAAATGTTCTCCTTCCATAATTTTATTGTTTGCCCATTCACAAAACTGCAAGCGATTATATTTGTCATCTTCGTCCAATTCTTGCACTAACTGGACATAGTACGGATGAAATTTATTTTTCCGAATAAGTCTGTTAGCTGCAGACTTAGTGATACCTAAGGTTGCATATGCGATTTTTTTTATAAAATTGCAAATATTTCGAAAACTATCAACTTTAAGTATAGGAAGTATTGAACAAACTTACATTAAAATTTTACGTTCTACACGAATATTAAATAATATATAGGGTGTTCCATTTAAAATAACAAAGTAAGATACCGTAGCGTAAAAACAGAACACCCTTTAGAGTTGAAAATAATTTTGGCACATTCTACATATGAATCTGAATAAATTTTGTTTTATGAACTTCCTTCGTAACCTAACCATTAATGAGATATGAAGCACCGTGTCTAACGTGGGACATCCTGTATACACATTTTTTTATTTATTTTAATTTAATTGCGAATTTCTAATGGTTTTTTATTACGTTTTCAAATTTCCTGGACATTTCGAAAATACGTTTTTTTTTTTTTTGGATTTATGGAGCATCAGTCACGCAAGCCGCGCGCTGATTTATTCAGATGACATTAATAACGTCGCCGACAAAAAAATTGATCATTTGTATGAACCATTTTTTCGTGATTTACGGCGTCGGTCACTGTACGCTAAAAACGCCGTTGTTTTTTCGATTATTTTCGCGACAAATTCACTGTCAGAAACGACACACAGAAAACTCGAGATTAATGTACCGAATTAATTGTCAATATTGAAATTTACTAACGACATTTATTACTGTTTTTCATTGATTAGAAAACATGAATAATTTTTTTATGTTTCTAGTTTCTTTCTGTATTTTTTTTGTGTTGTTGCTTTTCTGTATTTCTGTTTCCCATCGTGTGATCTTTCTTTCTTCCTTTCTGCAAAAAAATATTTACTTTCCCTAATTTTTATAAATAATAAAATGTCCAATTTTTGAACAGCAAGAAGAATAAAAATATCTGCCAACCCACGAATGCAAAAAAAAAGTTAACGGAAATACATGAAATTCTGGAGCTTGGCACTATTTTATAATGCAGCATTTTTTTTCTTATGTCTTTCTGCTCTTTTTAAATTTTTGTACTTTTCTGTCGTTCTTCTTTCCCATATTTTTCTTTCTTTCCAGCTTTAAAAATACAAAGTAATATTTTTTAATAATACAAAGTGGTGTTTCTGAACAACGGTGCCCTTATTCGATTTTTTTTTTTAATTTCTCAAAGCGTGTATGCTGAAATAAATCAAATTCTGAAACTTTTCCAAATTTTTGTAAGTCAGAATTTACGATTTTTTGTCATTTTTCTGCTTTTTATGTTTTCTTTTTGTCTTTTTTGCTATTTTTTCTGTTTTCTCTCTAGCTTACTTAAAAATAATTTTTAAATCAGCTCCAGAAGTTGACCTAGGTATTGATATTTATTATTATTATTGTATGATTATTTTAAACGTTGGTAACTGTGAGAGACTTTTTTTTAAATTTTCTACTTTTGTCTTATATTTTTGTGAGTTTTATTCAGTTTTTTTTTCTCGGGATTGCGTTTTCCTTTCATTCTGTTGTCTCATCTCACTTTTTTCGTTTTCTCCATTTCTGCCTCCTTATTTCACTCATTTCTTTTTGTATTTATCTCCGCCTCTTTTACTTTTTATTTAGTTTATTACTTGTTTACCTTTTTGTTTTCCATGTTTTTGTTCTCTTATCCTTTTTGTATCTACATTATTTTCTTGAGTTTTTCTTTTCTAACTCAAATTGAAATGTAAAAATATATACAAGGTCCTGCATATGAGCTCCGTTCTTCGATTTCTTATTTCCTGTTACACTTAGAGATTTCGACCAAAAGCAGTGTTTAACTAGAGATAAATGAGCATTTCAGGAAATTATTTTTGAATATACAGGTGTCCTACCAAAAAGAGCTGTCATGTGCCATTTTTTTAAATGGGACACACAGTGCCTGTTTGCATAGCAGTATTTTAGGGGTATCTATTGATATCTAATTCTTTTTTTGAATTTGATTCATGCATTCTTCAAAAAACTTAATTTTACGTACTGACTTTAAAGAAACCGCTGCAGCTACAAATGTTAAATTTAAGAGTAATTATTTGGCATATCTTTTAGCAAGGGTTGACGGATGTTTCAGACAAAGTTTTGTGTCATTGCAGTATACAGGATGTTTAAAATTCAATATTACATTACCAGACATTCGTCTTCATTTTTCTCATTTTTTCAAATGGATCACCTGTATATTTTTACATGAATATTTGTAGAATTCAATTCTGAAGGTTTTTCACGACCACACATATATTTTTCGGGACACCTGTATATTCGAAAATAATTTCCTGAAATGTTCATTTATCTCTAGTTAATCACTGCCTTTGGTTGAAATCTCTAAGTGTAACAAGAAATGAGAAATCGAAGAACGAAGCTCATATGCAGCATCTGTATATACAGGTGTTCACGGTGAAACGAAACATCCTCAGTATCTAAGAATCTAATTTTTTTCATAAAATCGCTGAAACACGTAAACTTTAGATCGATGGAGGAGAACTTTTGGCGAAGAAATGTACGTCGATGGTTTGAGCAACGTTTGTATAATTGTATCGAAGTTGGAGGAGGCCATTTGCAACAACTTCTCAAATAAACCTTGACAGGTTTTTTAACTAAATTGTCTTTTCTTTTTTTTTACCTTAGTTATCTTGGAAAGCTAATTTCTCGGAAACGAATCTATGGATTTCAAAAATTGACACACCGTTGAAATGCAAATTGCGAAAGCTTTTAAATGAGGTATCACTCAACCCCTAGTGTAATTTAAGAATTTTAGGGGCTAGGGGCTACGGGCTAGGGGGTCGAAGATATGGCGATCATTTCTTCGCCAAGAGTTGTCCCCCATCGATCTAAAGTTTATGTGTTACAGCGATTTTAAGAAAAAAAAATTAGATTCTTAGATATTGAGGGCGTTTTACTGTGGACATCTGTATAAACAACAAAATAAATCAATAATAAACGAAAGGAGAAAAACACACACAGAACATACAACATTATGAAAGGAAGAGAAAACAAGACAGTAGTAAAAAAGAGAAAACGATGAAATTGAGAAAGGCGCAGTAAAGTAACAGATAAACAAGTAGCAGAGAAAATACATAAAAATAAGAGAGATATCTAAATGTAAAAAAAGCATATAAGCCATTAGGTTTCCAGCAAGTTAAACAGAAAGGCAAAAACATACGTCTAAATGCTGATTGGTGAAAAGATCAAAGGAGACAGAAGCAGTCAATGTTTTGTACAATTTTTCATTTTCTACTTTTTTTTGTTTAAGCTAAGCTTGAGCGTGTTCCTATTATTTTCTATTTCTTCTGCGTTCATTTCGGTTTCTATTCCATTTCTCGTGTTGTCCCTTCCTCTGATGTACGTTCGTTTCGGTTTTTGTTCCATAATCTCGTTTTATCCCTTCCTCTGATGTACGTCTTTGTATTTTGGGATAATTTTTCTCTTATTTTCTTTCTTTTTCATTTTTTTCTGTCGCACTCTGATAAGGTTTCTGGATCTGTGTCTATTTGTTTGTTTTGCTTTCTTTCTTATTTTGTGTTTTTTATCTCACTGTGTGGTTTTTTCTTTATTGACTTCCTATTTCTGTGTAGCTTTCTATCTATGCTTGATTTTTTGTTTTTATATACGACTTTTGATGTTCTTGTGATTGTTTTAATTTTTTATTGGTCAATCTTAATTTCAGTCTATCTTCGTTTCTCCCTCCTTAGTTTGTCTATCTTTTCAGTTTGTTTCTATATTTATCTGTATGTTGCTTTTTCTATCTTTCTGGCTATCAACTGTAGACCTTTTTGTCTATTCCTATGTCTTTATACTGCTCTGGCTATTTTTCTGTATAGCTAATACCCGGGCTATTTGCTCGTTACTTTATCTGTCGGTTTTTCTGTCTATTTCATTGAATGTCCATCTATTTGATTGACTATCCGTCTTTTTCTTCGTCTATAGTTATGTTTTTCTTCGTCAGTATCTTCGGTTATAACAATGAGAAAATGTCTAACTTAGGGAAAAATTTCGGGTAAACCATCAATTTTTTTTTTTCTAAAACTTGGGTTGGAAATTATTACATAAAAAAAGGAAAAGGGTAAATTGGTTTAAACGTTTTCTGGACCACAGCTGTTGTTGGTCTGTCGGAAAACAAACTCGCAACGATAAATAATGCAGCCACAATTACGTTTACTTTGACAGTTACGTCGCGTCGCGTATGATCGATCCTGCATCCACCACCCTCGGTACGCCTTGTTAGCGTCGAAAACGTAGACGCCGCTCTTAAAAAATTCATGTTATCAATAATATAATCAAGACGGGCTAAACAGCGTCTACCCCGACGGCTGGCGGGGGTCAGACTGCGACCTTGCGGTCGTCATGGTTACGAGACAACGCTTACCCCCGTCGACGTGTTTTCTTCAAACCTGGGAAAAATCTGTCGAAGTTTGCGCCGCTGTTACGTCACGACAGTTTCCATTTAATGACGCGAAGAAATAAAATATCATCTTTTAATTGCCTGTTTCTTAAGAACTTACCGACGTAAAAATACTAGGTTTTTTTTCGGATTCTACGTATAACGCAATTATTGCATTTTTGTTAGGTTTTCTCCTTCGATGGTATTATCCTTCCCGCACTTTTTTATATTTTGTGATTGGAGGTATTTCTGTGACGAATCCTATACAATGTAAAATTGTCTTATGGAAAATAAAATTATTATTATTATTATTTTTATTGTTATTTTTTTCACCTGTAAGGTGATATATACTCAGGGCGCGGTAGTTATGGGTCTACAAGTGCACTGATTTTTTTTTATTATTATAGCAACACACACAACATTATTATTATTATTTTACGGTTGTTTATTCCGGAGGTCCTTTCCCATGACGAACTTTTGCTAGGCCATGAAAGTTACTATTTATTCCGAAATTTTCGGACTATGGTGCTTAGTGTTTGGTATTATTGCTTTTTATTTACTTTTATTTACTTTACTTATTCCTTATTTTCTTATTTCGTTCCACTTTTTCCCATTTTTTTCAATTTTTTCTTATTTTATTCACTTTTTTCCCACATTGTTGCAATTTTTTAGTCATTTTGTTCACTTGTTTCCTTTCTGTTCCACTTTTTTCTCATTTGATTTTATTTCTTTCCAATTTTCCTGGTGTTGTCAATTTTTGTATCTTTTTGCACTTTTTCTTTCTGTTCTGTTCCCATTTTTTCCAGTATATTTCTCATGAAATTTTTACGTTTTTTCGATTGCTTTTTATTTACAGTCTGTTCACGACAACATTCTACAATAACTAACTTTCTTATTTAGGTACGTACAACTTGGTTAAATGGACAAAGTTTAAGTACCTTGCAATGCGCATTTCGCGCAATAAATTATAAAACAAAAGACCATCGCGTTGGTAAGATACAAGCATAACGATTAATTTTTTAAATTGAACAGCCTGTATATTATTATATTTTTAAGTTGCTCTTTTTGTTGTTGTTTTTTTTTTTTCATACTTTTAATAATAGTAATAATTATAATAATAATAATGCTTTTGTTTTTTCTTATGTATATACCTACATTCATCTATTGAAAAATAGTATTATTATTATTATTATTACTATTTTTTGATACCAACGAATTAAAGAAAAATAATAATAATAATAATACATAATAATGTTTTGCACTTTTCCTCGTTTTGTCAATATTTTTTTTATCTTTTTGCACCTGTTCTTTCTGTTTATCCCATTTTTTCCAGTATGTTTCCCATGAAATGTTTACCTTTTTTCTATTTTTCTATTGCTTTTTATATAAAGTGTGTTCACGAGAAAGTTCTACAATAGCTAACTTTTTTATTTAAAGAAATACGAACTTAGTTAAATGGACAATGTTGCAACGCGCATTTCGCACAATAAATTATAAAACAAAAGAACATCGCGTTGCTAAGATACAAACATAACGTTTAATTTTTTAAATTGAACACCTGTATATTTTTATATTTTTTGCTCTTTTTGTTGTTGTTTTTTTTTTCATACAATAATAATAATAATGCTTTTGTTTTTTCTTATGTATATACCTACATTCATGTAATGAAAAATATTATTGTTATTATTACTATTATTACTATTTTTTGATACCAACGAATTAAAGAATAATAATAATAATAATAATAATGTTTGTCTTTACCACATGAATGTAGATAACAAAAAAATGACATTCCGAATATTTAAACTGAAGTTTTAACTGTCGTTTTTGCGGATTTGGGTTTGGTCCAAAGTCAACTATCACCTATTAAAATAGTGGGGCTTATTTCAGAATAGCCCTGTATACATACTCATATATACATATAATAAATCAATAAAAAATTAATAAAATTAAATAAATTAAAAATAACAAAAAAAAAAAATAAATGTATATACATAACAAATGTTATTTGTTCAGAAATATCAGATTGCATTTAAAATCTTCTCGTCGGAGTCGAGAACCACACATCACTTAGATCTTACTTGGCGCGATTTTACGCGTAAACTTCAAGGTCGTCCCGACCTGCTGGATATATAACGTTTTGCGTTGGGGTAGGCTATGCCCGGACGTCGAAATGTCACCTACGACATCGATTTTCGAATGTTTACGCTCGCCAGTTGCGAAGACGTGTACATAAACAAGCTCGCTCGCTCGACCCCTTAGACCCGCCACGCCGCACGCCCATGCCTTTTCCCTGCGAATTAAAATTTTTCCCATTGACGATTTTTTCCGTTGTTTCAGCAATGCGTTCAGCACGGGAAAGACGATTACCCGAACTGGACGCGTAGCTCGATGGGCATCAATAAGCAAGGCTACGAGGCGAAAATGAACGAACACCAAAATCAGATGCAGAAAGGTAACTTTAATTTCTGTAAGTTCGATTTTTTTTCTTATATTAGATTTAGTACTTTTTGTGTATTTTATTTGTGATGTGTTGATCGTCTTTAATTTTTTCCATTTTTATTTCCTTATCTGACCTTAATCAACCTTTATTAATTTTCCTTCTTTTGCCACATTTCAGACTGAATCCAAAATTTGAATACCTTTTTTTCATTTTTCATAAAAATAAGACTTCCTTCAAGTAAGACTATGCATCACTAACACTCACTAATAATTCCTAACAGAAAACTGATAGTGATGAGAGAAAGTCATATCTTTACACCTTTTTTTGGGGAGAAAAAGATATGGGCCTTATATATGATGGTTGCCGTTGACCATTTGCCGAAAACTTCATATGCCAGTCTTATTTTAATTTCAACCTTTCCCATTTAATATAACCTCAAACGTTCGACTCTCAACTTTCCTCATTTTGGAAAATTTCTTATTTCCTCTTTTTGAACGCTTGATTTTTTGCTCTTTCATGCTACGTTTTTTTTCCTTTTTCATTTCTTCCTTCACGTTTTTTCCCATCCTTTCCCAAATTTTTCTACATTGGTCTTTCCACAATCATCCCGTTTTCTACCTTTCGATTAGTTTCATGTTGACATTTTCCTACTTTCTAAACGATTTCTTTTTGTTCTTTTGTGTATGTTTTCCACAAACCCTTTTGTGATTTTTTTGTTCTGTTAGCCTTTTCTCCTTTCACTTTTCACTCCTTCTTTCAAAAACTTAATTTTACCAAATCTGTATGCACTAGTTAATTTGCACGCATAACTTTTGTTCTTTTACATTTAACTCTTTTCCAAAACAAAATTGTGTCGTTCCACATATTCATTTCACCTACCAGTTTACGAAGATTCAACCCTGATCTGTTCATTTTCCTTTATTTTACCATTTCTTTTCACCTTTTTGCTACATCGTTGTATCTTTGTAACTTCGACCAATCTAACTCCACGTCGTTTATTCCCTAACTTGTTCTAATTCCATGCATATTCTTACCTGTTCCTTCTTTCCACCACCTTCCTTTCATCTTTTTTATCTCATTCCTTCTTTATTGTAGCCTGTTCTTCCATCCATCCTGCTTTCTGTGTTTAAAATGCTTTAACTTTACTTTCTATCATTCCTATAAACCCTATCGTATTTAAAATGTTTTTTCTGTCGTATCTTTGAAAATATTTAATGGAACTAAATCCATAGAAACGGCGGTTTCATCAAGAAAAATGTATATTTGCGAAGATAGAACGGCCATTTTTGCGGATTTTTGTTTTCGACTTTTACGTTGTTTTATTTTCCTTCTTACGGCTTTGATACTAATGGCTAATGGAAAACTTCCGCTTACACCGGAAGTAATGTACAGAATTAATTTTGCATCTTTGGTGTTAATTTTTTATTTATAATATTCTTTGGTACGTCGATTTCCTTTTTTCTTTGTTTCTATTCGCTCCTTAATTCTGTCTTGAGATTGTTCGTTTTCGTCATTCAAATGTTTATCCTAATCTTTCTTTTTTTCGTCGTCAAATTCGGACATTAAATCAAAAGCAATCTTAATCTGTCTCAGATTCTATCTTCGTTCTTATGGTTATATTGGAACCTTATGATTGATTACAATGGAAATACTTCCTTTTAAACCGGAAATAACGTAATCTTGTTTACGTTTTGTGGATGCAAAACTATTTACAATATTCTTTGTTACGTCGTTTCTGCTTGGTTTTGCTTTGTTACTCCAATATATATATTTATTATTTTTCGTATCTTCAAAGACGCTCGTGAATATTCGGAAAAAAAACGTATTTAATCCCGTCACCTGTGTTTCAGTTCATTTCAATTTTTTTGCATCCACTTTCAAGAAGAAAATTTCCGCTTAGACCGGAAGTAATATATAACATTGTATTTATGCCTTACAGTAAGAAGAAATCCTGTTGTAAAATCGATTAAATTTTTATTTGCATTTTCTCTACGTTCATTCTTCAGTTTATTGTTTGTGTTAGTTCCTCATTATTTTCTTCAGTTTATTTATATCCGTCCGTCATTTAATATTATCTTCATAGTCCCTTCTTCTATTCTAGATTCCGATTCCATCTTCACACATTCTCGCGTTTGTAATAATGATACATCCGCTTAGACCGGAAATCACGTGACATATTTGCCTCTTTTTCGTTAAGGAAAATGTCCCAATTTTTGTAGACGTTTTTATGTTTTACGCTGATTTTTCTGTTTGCTCAGTATGCGTTTTACTTTTTTTTCGATTTTTTCCGTTTTGAAATGTTTTTTTTTCCGTAATATTCGTTTTCCACATTCGTTAATTTGTCATCGTTTATTTTCTCGTTTTTTTTTCCTTTTAACTTTTATTTATTTTGCATTGTTCTTCCTTTTTCCTCTTTCTTCTTTTGTTCTTCCTTTTTCCTTTTCCTCTTTCTTCTTTTGTTCTTTCTTTGTTCTCCTTTTTTCGTCTTTCTTCCCTTTTTGTCATCTTCTTCAGATAAGTTCCTTTTTTCAGTTATTTTTCTTTAAAATTTTTCTTTTCTATGTATTATTATTTTTTTTTTTTTTATTGAGTTCGTTTAGATTTGAAGAAGTCTCTTCGTCGTCTTCTCATCTTACTAATGATTTACCAAATTCTTACATAAAATATAATCTTAACATCATTCGAAAATCGCTTCTTCCATGCCAAAAACTGCCAACAATTGAATAGTATTGAATTGAGAAGAATTCTTAATTGGGAAAGTTGATCTTCTTCTATTCTTCTTCTTTCAAGGGATGGAAGATCATCACATGGCCGGTACCCCAGGCGTTTATAGCGGTCGTTCAACTTCGAGCAGTTCAAGTCCGGGAGTCGCTGGATCGAGTCCCGCACTTCTCGTCGTCCCCCAACCGATAAACGCGACGAAAATGGGGGGAATGCAAAACGGGGGCCCTCAACCACGAAAGTACCAATGTAAAATGTGTCCACAGGTAGGTGGTGTAAGTTTCCAATTCTTTTCTCTAATATATATATTTTTTTTTTTGTAAAAAAAAAATTGGAAAACATTTTTGTGTATTAAGATTGGTCGCCCCTTGCGGAACCCCATGTTTATTGGCCATTTAGAGAATGTGATTTTTAAAATAAAATTTAATAATTAAATTGTTTAAACGATTTTCGAAATTTTTTAAATATCGGCGACGTTCAGATGCGTTTTGCATTTGTAATGACTTATTTTTCATTTAATTACGTTTTATGGAGTCATTAATTAATTTTAATAGTCCGCCTGTTCTATAAATAACTATGCGTTCAGTTTTTGTATGTTTTAAACATTGCAGAAATTATTTCGTTAATTGCTACAAAAAATTAATTAGAAATATTTATTGGACCCCCTGCCCCCCTCATGCTCATGCTTTCCCTCATATAGCATTTCGTAAAACCTTGAGAAGTGGACTATGTCAATCAATTAAAATTATTCGATTACATCGATTCAGACTATTTGATATAAAAATGTGAAAATAATGTAATTTTTTCTGATTGTGATATAAGGAAAATATTTTTTTTAATTTTTATTCACCTATAACTTTCTTAAAAAAAAATAAATGTTTTAATTTAAAATTTCAATTTTTTTCTCAGTAACGAAACGAAACTTTGTTCTGAACATGAACAAAGTCTTAATTCTAGGGGTCAAGGGGCAATTAATTTACATTGGTTTTGCCATGAATTTGTAAATATTTGAATTTGTTTATCGCTTTGGGGCGTTTAATTCGAATTTTTCTTCTATTTTTAAATTGCAAAATTTCTAACCTAAACTTGATTATTTATAATTTTAAAAATTAGAAAATAGATTTTTCGCATAAATCGTGCGGAAACGGTTTTAATAATAAATCTTTCGTTAAAAAAGGACCGGAACCCCTCACAGTTTCATTTCGTTGTGCGGCGTGCCCCCCTTCGCCATACAATTAATTCTAAAAATATCAAAAAATGTTCCAATACGACGCTCCGTTTCCGCCGAATGCATCAATTTCCTGTTTAAAAAGAGGGTGCGAAATTAGTTTTTTTTTTCGTCTTATTCTTTGGTTGGACGTGAAATGAGATATTTTTAAACGCCCCCGCCGCTGATTTCGTGGGGTCGTAGACTAAGTATGGGAAAATATCTAGTCGTAGTAGACGAGGGGGTGAACGGCCCGGTCGGATTTGTTCGGTTGCACCTGTTCCGGTATCTCGGCTTAAAAGACAGGCACCTATCGACGAAAATGAGATCATTAATTTAGTTTTTAATTTTCTGAATTAAAATCCGAATTAATTAATCGAGTCGGACAAGATCTTCAACAGAAAATAAATTAATAAAAAATTATCTGACCGGAACTTTATAATTAATAATTATTTTTTTATAAATTTTACATCCCCCTTCACCACCCCTCATCGACTTTTATCATCGTATTACGTTTTAAGTCGATTTTTATGATTTAATTGGGGTCCCTCCTTAAGAATTAAATGTTTTAAATTTGTTTTAATTTCCTGTGGAGAGGGGGATGGGGGCAAGCTACAAAATATTTGAACACTGTCCACAACTTTTTATTGAGAGTGAAGGTTCGATTATTAGGTAAGATCACAGGTAGATTACGAGTTTTTTCTCCTTTTGCTTCTTTACGGCACAGTTGCGTGGACCCAGCCCGATGCCAGGTATAAAAAACTAGGTCCATTTTAAAAAAGTCGACCGCCTTTGTCGAAAAAAACGAACGGGGCTGCTCCTGCCGCTACCGGGAGAAAGTTATTTATTTTTGTTTAATTTATTAAAATCGAATTCTCCGCCGTGAAGTAGGTCAGAAGGAAATTTGATTTGTGAAATGATTAATATGTGCCCCTTTGTACTTTACAATAAAATAAAAAATATTTTTGTACGTCGTTGTATTACAATAACCCAGTAGATTTTGTATTTAATTTTTTAATTTTTTTTCTACACCTTCTCATTTATTATTGATTAAAATGTGCCCCTTTATAGTATATCTCTAATATTTGAAAAAATTGACGTTGTAATGTTAAAATGAATATGTACGTCGAGTTCTATAATTTTTACTTTTTTGTCGCGACTCCCTTTCTTATTTTTATTTAACGTCTTTGTTTATGACCCCCCCCCCTCTATTGAAAGTTTTAGAAGTGTTGAAACGCGTACATCTACGAAATTGCTGAATTCCTCGTAATTAATTTTATAAGCACAAGTAAAATTAACGCTGTATATTTTGTGGGGCCCCTTCAATTTTATAAATACATAATTAATTATTATTATTATTATTATTATTTCATAAATATATATTTATGGTCTCAATTTTCAGGTTTAAAAAAAAAATAATTTATGTGTTCATATATATTATAAAATAGCATAATACTAACAATTAATAAATCTTTTTAAATTAAATAATTTTTTTAATTTTTGGGGGCACACTTTCGTATTATTTGTAAACGAAACAAAATGTAAAACAATCTTCGTTTCTGACGCGTATTTAAAAATTTGTTTGTAATATAAGATAGCGTTCGACGACGTATAAAATTAAATAAACAAATAAAGCAAAATGTTTTTTCTTGCGATAAAACTGCGACAACAACCGACTTTGTCAGATGTTTATTATTGTCGCGCGATTTACATTTTTCAAATCGTAGATACCATTAAAAACTATTTACAAGAATGCAATAATTTTTTCGGATACAATGGACACCTCTCGTATATTATTGCGCATATTTTTGTTGCAGAAAACTACAAATTATTTTTTTTATTTTGTCGTAAAATTTGCATTTACGACCAAAGAATTAAATAATTATAAAAAAACGACCCCCCTCTCTCGACCACCTTATTTTATTTTTTATTTTTAATTAACATCTTTGTTTATAAGCCTTCTCCACTGAAAATTTTAATTTAATTTAATTTTGCTACAAAATTTGAACTGAATTCCTTCTAATTGTAAACACAAAAATAAAAAGAGGTACCACATTTTTATGTATTTTAAGTCTCGTCATTAACGTGCCGATGATTGAAATATTGTCATCATCGGAAAAGGGGGTACCCTTATCGATAATCGTTCCCATTAAATAATTGGTATGGCACCGTCGACAAAGCCAAGGGGGCAACCCCCGACACATTTGCACGCATATAGACGACCTGATCACGTCTCAATTTACCCTTTTATTTGTGCTCCGCGAATCGACCGCTTTCACCTGTCGCACAGACCTCGTTTCGAAGTAGTCGTAAGTATCGATAAGTAAGGACCGGGGACGGGACCCCCTTTCGATGCCTAACCTATATATTTGAATTGATATCGACCACAATCGGGCACGCTCCCCGCGTTTGTTCGCTCCCATTTCATTCATCGGATGTAAATACGAACGCGAGACGATTATTGTATGAAAATCCCCTTTCCTCGAAGATTATTATGGGGGGTCCATAAAAAATAGAAAATGTGATCTGATATATTATTTTAAAATTTTGTCTATAATGTTTCTTTTGTATGTGTTTTCGCTATAAACGCGTACCCCAATTTTTTTTTTTTTTTAATTATCTTAACGCTGTGCTAATTATTTTTAAATTTTAAGACATGCGGTACGATTCATTTTTCAAATTACATTTACATCTATTATAAATAGGTTTTATTTTTTTAAGTACTTTATTTATTACAGATTAAATTATTTTTTTTTAATTGGGTCCCCATTCGAATTAAAAATTTAAAAAAGCACACGAATTTACTTTTATTTATAAAAAAAATTGTATTTTCAAGTCATGAGTTCAATTTTTGCTGTGTGTATAATCTTGTGTTTTTTTTTTACCGATCAATAATATTCAAAGGGGACACAGTCGAAGGCATGCGCTAGTTTTAACTGTTTTTTGATTTTCTTTAAAAATGATTTTGTATTAGGTTGGAGACACAACCAGTTTTTATATATTGTGTGTGGCATTTTTGCCCCCCCCCCCGCCCATTATTTATTATTTTCCAACAAAATTCTAACTGATTATACAATGATGCTTGGTTGTTCTTTCGATAGTTTCGATGTCCCATATTTTAATTTTTTTGTTGTGCATAAAGTATTTTTGTCATTTTTTTGTTTGTTTTATGATGTTTGTTTGAATTAAAATTTTATAAAATTCTTCTTCTACTCCATTTATATCTGAAAATCGTCAACATTATAATGGTAGTCATCTCTGTTATTACATTTCTGGCTTTGCCCCCTTCTTCATAAATTTAAAATGATTAAATGCATGCCCCCTTTTATGTATAAAAAAATGTCATAATTTCATTAGTTCATTTTTTGAAATATGTGTATGTAAAAATATTTTTATATGTTTGTAGAAAGTCATCGATCTCGTCATTTTCATCAGAGATAGAGTTTTTCGTCAGTCAATTTTTTTTTCAAGTTCAAAATATTTTTAGTATTTTCGTTTGAATTACAATTTTACAAAAAACAAAATAGCTCTTTTATATATATTTATATTTCGCCGCCCCCCTCTATTTATTTATTTTTCCCCTTTTTTGTAAATAAAATTTTAACTAAAAATCCCAAATCGAAATCATGTTGCTCCGTACCCCCTCCTCAATAAATTATATTTTGCTCATATATATTTTTTTAAATTTTCTCTAGTCTTCTTTTTTTCTGTGTGGTTTGTAGCGTAACGCCAGTAGTCAATGTTTTTAAGTGGCGTATTATTGAATGTGTCAACAAAAAAAAACGACGACGGCTTAACGCAAAAAAAAGCCATAAATACTTGATTTTTTGTGCACCCATTGTCGTCCGAACGAAAGCAGGACCGAAAAAATTGCCACGCGCCCAGTAGTCTCGCGTTTTGCATCCGCAAAGAAAAAAAAACAAAAGATGAACAAAAACAAGCGATCGCGAAACTAAAAAACGAGCACTTTTACTTTTTGTCGATTCAGATCGAGTGTGAGACATGTGTTTCAAAAAACTCCCTCAATCGGCGTGTTTACATACTATTTTTTTACCTACCAGGCACCGGCCACATGGGGTACAGTCGACCAGATGAATATACAATTATCCATTGCACGGAAATTCGGCTGTTTTGTACCATTTTGACTCATTTTTCTTCTTTTTCATTTGTTTTAATCGACAAGGTGGATTAGTCGCCATTTATTTTTTCCAAAATGGCCAAAATGCCAAGACTGACAATTTGATTGTTTATTTGGACGGCCGCGGCCCTCTAGACCGTGTGAACTGTCTAGCTATGCGAGCCTAGGTTATGTCATGTGTTCGACGTGCTTTGGGGTAGTTTTAAGAAAGCAGTTTTGATTATCTAAGAACCCTCGATGTAAATCTCGACCGAAAGTGAAATTAACATACGCTTTTGGGCTCCGATACAGGTGGTGTATACGTAAAGATTTTTTTGTATTTTTTATCGATAAACGAAAGTATTTTTTGTTGTTGTTGTTTGATCGTGGTGTGCCGATAAATAATTAAAAGTTTTTGTTGTTGAGATTTTTTCTAGACCGGGTGTCTCGTGTTCGATTTTATTTTTTTGTTACGGTGTGATTTCGATCGGTGCTTCCATTTCTTTGTCTGAAAAAAAATATTTAAAATACGAGTATGGCTGCCCCTTAATTAATATACTTTTTTAAATTTTTATTTGCGTCAAATTGTTTGAGTTATGATTTTAAATTCAGAACATGTTGCTCCAAAGGGCACACAATCAAATATGTATTATGCTAATATTTATCGATTTTTTTTTTTTTATCGAATTACATGTGATCTATTTTCTCTGCTGTGGGTTCAAATATTATAAAAAATTTAATTCACAAACTAAAATTTAAAAAATTTTACATTGTGATTTCGATCCATTTCATTAAAAAATTAAAATTTCAGCATGGCCTTGCTTTAATTAATTTGTTGTTGTTGTTGTTTTGTTGTTCAGAACATGTAGCCACGTGCTCGTTCAATCATTTATACAAAAATATTTTAAATAATAATAATTATATTATTATTAAAAAAAAAAAACAAAAACCATGATAGTTCCCTACTTTTTTCAGTTTTAAAAATTAATAGATTTTTATTTTTTGTTACCCATTAAAGCATAGCTTTAATTTTTTAAACTTTTACTACTATTTGCAATAATTAAAATCAATTTGGGGGGGGGGGCAGTTAAAAATGTTAATTTTTATAAGGTATATTTTATTTCTTTTTTTTTTGTTAATTTGAGGTTAAGTTTTGATAAATTAATTACCTTTTTCCAAAACACTTTTTATTATATATTATATATTGCATTATATATACACATGCAGAAGGAAAATTTAATTAATTATTTTTATGGTTTTTATTGTCAATTTTCAAAAATAGCTATTTTTTTTTATTTACTAAATTAGGTACTAAAAAATTAGCTTTTTTATATATTTTTTTAAAATTTATTACCAACTGATCAAACTAGTTTTTTAATTTTAAAATAATTTTATTAAATGCTTTTAAATATTTTTTAATTAATTTTCAGTTTTTTTTTAATTGTTTTTTTTTTTGACTGCTTAGTAATAAAAACGCTTATTATAATAACACTACCTATATATATATCATTTTTAAGTTTAATTTCAAAAAAAATAATCATTAATTCTTGTATTTTTATGTTTTTGATTGTAGAAAAAATTAAAAATCGTAAATGTTTTGTTCCCCCTTAATATTTTGTCGCTATATATAACAAAAAAATTATAGCACCGTGGAATTTAAAACATTTTTTAAATAATCATATTTTTATAAAATTTCCCCACCACTTTTGATAACCCCACTCGTCGCAACCTAACAAAATAATTTTTCCCTCAACCTTGACTTTTTCAAATTTAATTTCAACGCCAACGTCGAGTCAATATTTTCTTCTTCCTCCGTCAGCACCGATAAAGATTCGATACACACGAGACCCTTGGAAACATTCAAGGACACTCAAAACTACCCCATTTTCCGTCTTCGTCCGACGCATTCCTCCTACGTACGTCGTACGCAATGCATGCACACAACACGATCATTTCGAACCAGTCGCTATAATTCAACCATAAACGGATCGTAAATAACGATGTATAAAAATCGGAGCTGCACTTTGCTCCAATTTCTTTTTTTTTCTGTGACCTGTACGTTTTATCGAATCAAGAAAAATCTTCCCGTTTTGTTTTGTTTCGGTTTTTACAAATATAGTTATATTCCTCTCGCTGTCTGGTTGTTTCGATTGTATTGGGTTTAATATTTGTTTGAATTTAAATTGTTTGGATTTAAATGGTATTGGGTTTAGATTATATGAGTTTGGATTGTATTGGGTTTAGATTATATTGGGTTTATATTGTATTGAGTTAGGATTACATTAGTTATCAGATTAGCTAACTGTCCTGTTGACTAATCCAAAGGTCTTATAATTCAGTTATTTAGGAAGCTATATCTCAGTTAAAACAGTCTGATTAGCTGGTACTGTCTACTGATCTGTTCTAGTTGATTGTTTGATTGACAGACAGTCTCGGAAATAATAAAAAGGACGTCGTTGTTAGATACATGACGGCTTTTTAACAAACTCTCTCTCATTAAATGTTTTTTTTTCATTACTGGAGTATATGATATAATCAGAGTCATCTTGTCTAACTAAGTCTAATCTACTGATTACCATGTTCTGATTGGTTGTCTGATTGCTTCTTAAATATTTCATTTGTTTTGACAGTTACACAACAGCTAAATAGAGTTCTCTTAAACAGATTTTTTCATCAACTGGCAGTCTGTCATAAACAGTAGAAAATAATTGATTAATTTTTTTCTTGTTGACTGATTTTCTCATAAACCCAGTTCACTTGTCCGATTGACATTTGACAGTTACATCACAGTTAACACAATATTTGATAATCTGATTGGCAAATTAAAAATTACTTAAGAAATTCAATTGTTTCTACATGACAGCAGAAACCCCGACTCGTATTGTTTTGAATGTCATACGTGCTCATATGTACTGATTATATTTTCTGATTGGTCGTCTGTGCATTTGTATCAATGTAAGTAATTCAGTTGTTTTGCCACTTAGTACCAAACAAAAGTCTCATTAACTGGGATAATTGACAGATTGCCTGATTAAATAACTATCTCATTGATTAATTTCGTGATCATTTGGGTGTGTTAGATTCGCAAGCTGCGTTTGAGTCACAGTGACTGATTAACTTTTACTGATCTACTACTTCACCTTGACTAATTGCCTGATGGACAACTGTTGGCTCGTTCTCTGATCTAGTTATTTTTGTTTTATTGACTGATTGTTTGATTT
The DNA here is from genome assembly GCA_018397195.1 of Lethrus apterus. Taxonomy (NCBI): domain Eukaryota; kingdom Metazoa; phylum Arthropoda; class Insecta; order Coleoptera; family Geotrupidae; genus Lethrus; species Lethrus apterus. The sequence goes on from JAFFZR010003111.1 coordinate 18,654, forward strand.
GCTGCGTTGCATTATCTGATTGACATGTAAGCCTAGTGCGCCCTATTGGCTGACTGATCAACTGAGTATCATTCTTTAATAGACGGGCTTGTCATTAGTTAATTGACCAATTTTCCTATTGCCTCATTGCCTGATTAATTACTTCATTGCCTGATTGACTAATTATTCTGTTGATCGTTTAATTGTTGCTTTGCTTGATTCACTAATCCCATTGAATGATTAACTAATTGTCCCATTAACTGGCTAACTAATTGTGCCATTGATTGATTGATTTATTAATTGATTGTATGATTGCCTGATTGATTTATTAAATGATTGTATGATTGCCTGTCTTTTTGGTTGCTTGTCTAATCTACTTAATGTGTTCGTCTAAATGATTGATTATCTGATTGACTATTCGATTGACTGATTGGATTATTGACTGATTATTTGATTGACTAATCTTCTGATTGATTTATCTGATCCACAATCTATGCAATTGTGGCTGTTTTATTGATTAAGTGCTTGACTTGTGGCTGTATATATTGACTAAGTATATATTACCTAATCACACCGTTGACTGAGTGCACGATAAGAATTGGATTTTTTTTTGTAACGAACTAATCCGGGACAAACAAGTACTTTTAGATTAACAAGCTGAACTATTAGTTAACTAATTTGTTTAATTGGATGGTTACATGACTGACAGCTTGCATGATTGACTGATTACATGATTGGCCGATCGCGTGATTGACTGATCGCATGATTTTCTGATGACATCATTGTATGATCCAAATGATTACATGAATTCTAAATGCATTTAAAAAATCAGATAATAAAAACCATTAGCTAATTGCCCCATTAGCATTATTCGATATTCGATATTGGATATTCATTGTTGTGACGTCTAATGTTGTTTCTTGGTATCCGGTTTCGTACATTGTTGCATGTAACATCATCAGTGCGACACAATTGACAGTTGACAAGGACGGTCAGGTCTTATGATTGTTTGTCTACTCTATTTTGATCTAATTGACTGTTCGACTGACTGATTGGCTTATTGGCTGATTAATTTGATTGGCTAACTTCTGATTATCTTAATCACAAATTGTGTGATTGTGACTGTAATATTGACGAAGTGCTTGACATGTGGCTGTATAGTGACTAAGTACTTGATTGACTGATTACACGACTGACTGATAGAACGATAAAGAACAGTCTATTCCGGGGCAGATAATTTTTTTGTTTTTTTTTATGTTGAAAATCGCATATATTATATTTATCGACTCATCGACTGATTTTATCGTTGTCTAATAGACTGGCTGTACGATTGATTAATTGTCCCATTTAATAGACTGATTGATCGACTGTTTCATTGATTAAATTGAATAAAAAGTTGAATCACTTACTGCTCTATTAACAAACTGAATTATTAATTAACTGATCTGTTTTATTGGTTGATTATATTATGGCTGTTTGCACCATTTACTGCTTTCCCGATTGATTGATTGCACGATTGACTGAGCGCACGATTAACTGATTGCATGATGAACTGATTGCATGATGAACTGATTACATAATTGATGATTGCACAATTGACTGATTGCACGATTCACTTATTGATTTATTAAATGATTGCATGATTCATTGAATGTATGATTTAATGATTCGAAATTTATGCATTTAAAAAATTAAAGAAGAAAAAGCATTAACTGCTTTACCAATTATCCCACTAATTCACCAATAGTCCCATTTCCTGATTGTCTTGATTGTTACATTATCTCGCTAACTAATTACCTAGTTGGTTGATTGATTCATTCATTAACTGATTGCGCGATTGCCTGAATATTTAGCTACTTTTTGAATCTCCTTTTGATTGCTTGTCTTATTTACTTATTCGTTTGAATGTATTAATTAACTATTTTATTGATGGGCTTATTCACTGATTATTTAACTATCTCATCTACTGATTGCTTGTCTAATCTACAGATTGGTTGTTTTATCCACTAACTGGCTGTATTATTGGCGACGTGCCTGACTTTGGGCTGTATATTAACTAAGTACTTGATTGACTGATTACAACATATGAAAAAAAGAAACAAACAAAAGAACTAAACAAACAATATTAATAGATAATAAAATAAAAACAACGCGACAGATAAACAAACACTAAAACTTTATAAAACCAATGATAACTAAGAAGTTAAAATGAACAAAATAAATTAAACAAATTCAGTGATCTACGTGATATTTTTTATTTATTTATTAATAATTTCATTGTCATTTTTGAATTCTTTCATTTGATGTTTTTCTTTTCGGAAATGAAACAAAAACTTGATCGACTGTTTCCCTGACTAAATTGAATTGAAAGCCTGAGTCGCTTACTGCTCGATTAACTGGCGGAAGTTAACCGCTTTGTTTGATTGGGTAATTATAAGATTGACTGATTGCATGATTCACTGATTGCATGATTCCGTGAGTACATGACTCACTACATCACTGATAGCATGATACGTTGATTGCATGATTCACTGATTCCATAATTCACTGATTTCATGATTCACTGATTTCATGATTCAGTGATTGCATAATTCACTGATAGCATGATACGTTGATTGCATGATTCACTGATTCCATAATTCACTGATTTCATGATTCACTGATTTCATGATTCACTGATTGCATAATTCACTGATGCATGATTCCGTGAGTATATGATTCACTACTTGCATAATTATGTGGTTAGGTGTTTGCGAAATCTAAGCATTAAAAAATAAAAATTTGATGATGGGTTAATATGAATATGTATTTAGAACCACGACGAAGTTCTTAAATAACTTTAACGTTTAACTTACAATCCTTTCTTCCAGCTCTCCAATAAAAAAATGTACGATTACGTGGCAATTCACATAATTGAATTTCTGAATACACGACGTTCGAAAATTAAAAATCCGAAAAAATCATTTTCCAGACTTATTCTTAGTCAACTTCGTGGCCCCTTTTAAAATTTGTCTTTATTTTCCCCAATAATTTTATGTTCAATTTCTACCAGTTTATGTTCATCAAAAATATCCCCCCTCAATAGACGGCGATCATTTATGGGGCGAAGCTCTGATATAAGGCGATTCGAAAGGAGTTAATTCGGATCGTCGTTGGTGAAGTTCGGGGCTCGTAATCGTAGTAACCCAATACTAATAATTTCGTCAACGGGACGGGGGACTCGTGCGTCGTCGATGTGCGGCGAAGGGTCCAAAAGAAACGCGACCTACCCCCATAACAATTCGATTATTATTTTCGATACAATGGATGAATCGAACGGGTTACACAAGCCGGAGTTGTGCGTAAGTAAGGCATGAGATACGATCCATTTTCGAAGGAAATAATGCCCATTGTGCAGGTCAAAACATTTTCGCGTGTTAGACCCGTGGTGGGATTATCCCCATGTATATCGGTTCTTTATTAGAGCGTTTGTGTGTTGCGGGTTTTCGCTATTTGCATAGCGCTTTGTTATCGTTAAAGGAAAAAACGCACAAATTAAACACAAACTCAATGAATTCAAACAAAATGAATTCGGCTAATCGAAAGTTAATCAATTAGAATTTAAACCCAGAAGTATCTGTTGTTAAAAACTTGACAACATTTTATCACCTGAACAAAAAAATCCTTAATAAACAACAAAATCTTAAATATGAAAAAAATTATTTGGCATGTGCTTCACTTTTCCTTCATACGTATTTCTGTCTACATTTGCATTGTATTTTCCTCTGCTCCAATTTCTCCTTCACAAACCTCAGTACTTCCACTCACTATCCTGTTTCACTGCAGCCTCTTCACCTTAATCCGTTACACCTCTCCTTTTCGGTCAGTCTTCCTTCGCACTCCGTCGTTCAGTATTTCAACTCCTCATGGTCCACAGGCTTTCCTTTCCTCCCCCATCTACTACTTGTTTCCCTTGTCTTCGTTGCTAAATCTGAGAGTTTCCTCCTCTCCTCCTTTTCTTCTCTTCTCGTCTTCTACCCTTCTCGTCTTCTCCCCTTCTCGTCTTCTCCCCTTCTCGTCTTCTCACCTCTCGTCTTCTCCCCTCCCAGTATTCCAGAGTTCTTCCGTACTCGCAAATTTCTTTGTATCGTTTGTTATATGTATTTTGCTGTCTGGATCAGTTTGAATTTTCTCTGCCCTTCCATCTAATTCCACTTTCTGACCAACTTTACCCCTTTATCTCCTCCTGACTGGATCTCCGTTCTACCTCACCCGGCTACCGTCCCGCTTTTTCGTATTCATAATTCGAATCTGTGCCTCTTCCATTTTGAAAATTCGGTCCGTTCCCTGTCCTCTTCCCAACTTCCGCAAGCACTTTCTTTGTTCAACTCTCCTCCCAACATCTATTACTTTCCATACGTATCTCACCACCTTCTCTCCGGTCTTCTCTCTGTCCATCTCTTACAGGACTATATACTCGGGGTGGTTAAATATATAGTCTGTTCACAGGAACATTCTACAATAGCTAACTTTTTTATTTAAAGAGATACAAAGTTGGTTAAATGGACAAAGTTTAAGTACCTTGCAGTGCGCATTCGCGCAATAAATTATAAAACAAAAGAACGTCGCGTTGCTAAGATACAAGCATAAGGATTAATTTTTTAAATTGAACACCTTGTATATTTTCATATTTGTAAGTTGCTCTGGTTCCCTGCTATAATTATTATTAAGACAATTTTACTCTAAAATCGCTATTAAAAGAGTTTGAAGGAAATAATTTTGCAAATTTCATTATAATTATAATAGTGGCAAATAAATAATTCGCAATACACATCTTTTATTATTATTGATGTGAGATGCATAAGACATATTGGTGCAGTGCGAAGGATGAAAAATATTTGCAAAACAACTTGTTGCAAGGGGAGGATCGATAACATCATTTCTTTTGCTTTTGATTTTTATTATTTTATTACTTTATTTTTTAACTCCTTAACTAGCAAGAGAAATTGTCTTATAATTAATTATAGCAAGCAACCAGAACATCTTAAAAATATACAGGTGTTCAATTTAAAATAATAGTCTGCTTGTATATTGCGCGAAATGCATAATGCAAGGTACTTAAACTTTGTCCATTTAACCAAGTTTGTATCTCTTTAAATAAAAAAGTTAGTTATTGCAAAATATTCCCGTGAACAGACTGTATACAGCCAATAAAATCATATATAAACAAACGTTTCTAATTCCAACAACATTTTATTGAAATGCCAGAAAATCATATTTAAATTCAATAAATTGTATCTGAATCCCAACACAGTCGTACCAACCCAATAAAATTGTATTCAATTCCAAGTTTTCAAGTTAACTAAACATTAAATTTAATCGACACTCATATTTAAACCCAACGAAATCGTTAAAACGCACAGAAATTGTTTTAAACCCAACAAATGAATATTTAAATTATGTTGATATCCAATAAAATCTTGAAGCTTTGCATCTCAACTCGAACTCAACAATATAACATGTAAACACAGTAAATTATATTTAAGCCCAACACACAGTTAAAACCCAAGAGAAATCGTCTGAACCAAGAAAATACATATACATATTTATATTATGGTAATCGTATTAAAAAAAAATACAGAAAATTAAAATCATCATCGTTCAATACTTTATTGCAAACCCAATAATATGACATATAAAACTAACAACGCCTTTTAAATATTTAATAAACCCAACAAATACCCATCCAACCCAGATAACATTTTTAATGCCAACGCCTGTTTAAACCTAAAACCTGAGATAAATCGAAAATTAATTGAATAGAGAATTTAATGGTTTTGAGAAAGACTCAAAAGTGAACATTTTCAAATCTTAAAAGATAATTTTCAAACAATTAAAATGCAACCAAACATGTATTTTAATTTTGAAAGTTGATTTTCTTGACTTTTGAAAGTCGATTCTTAAAAGGGTTTTTTTTTCACGGCGAAAAGGAAACGATAAAACATGAAAAAAGGAACAATGTAAATAATAAATTTGCAGCAAGAAATTGTGAAACTGTTGAATAGATAAAGAAACAAAAACAACACAAAACAAACAAACAGCGAAGTAAATCGATTGATGAACGGGTCGAAATAATAATTAAAAAAAAAAATAAAAACAATACAAAAATAAAAAAATATATAAAGGAAACAATAAATAAAATCGTAATTAAACCGAAAAAAATCAAGAGAATTATTTAAAACCCAACAAGTGAGAAAACCGTAATTGAAATCAACGATATCCCATGAAAATATAATAAATTATATTTAAACCCAATGAAATGTCATTTAAAGCCCAAGAAAGAAAAAATACGCAATCCAAGAAAATATAACACGTAATCAAACACGTAATCGTGTTTAAACCCAAGGAAATCCTATTTTAAACGCAATCAATGCCCCAATACTTCATTGCAAACTCGACATAACATTTATAACCAACAGCTCTTTTTAAATCCAACAAAAACGTATGTATACCCAACATAAATTATTTAATAAACGCAACAAATATCCATCCATACCAAGCGATATTTTTAATTCCCGTTTGAACTTAAAAATTATATTTAAACAAGTTATCCTGAGGAAAGGCGAAAATTACTTTTGTTGACAGTAATCAAGTTTTTTTTCATGTCGATTAATGAAAACAATAAAACTAAAAACAAATAAACTATAAACAAATAATAAATAAGTATCTAAATGCGAAAATAAATTTTAAAAATCCGCTAATCTATGTGATTTTTATTTATTGATTGTTGTCTCTTGACAGTCCCTTTTTTTTGTTGAGCGAGTAAAGAAACAAACGATAAAACGTAAAAAGGGAACAAATGAAGAAATTAAACAAATAATAAATTTGCACTAAGAAATATTGAAACTGAAGAAGAATAAATACAGAAATAAAAACAACACAAAACAAACTGTATTAAAAATTAAAAAAATAATACAAAAATAAAAAATTATATAAAAGAAATAATGAACAAATGAAGAAACTAAACAAATAATAAATTTGCACTAAGAAATATTGAAACTGAAGAAGAATAAATACAGAAATAAAAACAACACAAAACAAACTGTATTAAAAATTAAAAAAATAATACAAAAATAAAATATTATATAAAAGAAATAATAATTAATTACGTAAAATGAACAAAATAAATTCTCCTAATTTACGTGATGCTTTTAAAGCTTTGTTGACAATTAACAGTTGATCTTTAAAAAAAAAGCAGCTAGTAAAGAAACAAAGAATGAACAAACAAAGAAACTAAACAAATAATAAATAAGTATAGAAATAAAAACAACACAAAGCAAACAAACGGCGAAGTAAACAATCCAAAAATGAATAACTATATAAAAGAAATAATAAATTAGTACGTAAAATGAACAAACTATATTTTAAGAATTCAGTTATTTATGTGGTGTTTTTATGTGTAACTGAAGAATAAGTATAGAAATGAAAACAACACAAAAGAGCAAATCGCGAAGTAAACAGACTGACATGGCGGAACTAAAAATTTTAAAAATAATAAAAACAATGCAACGAAAAAACGGTATTAAAAAAATAATAAATAAGTACTTAAAAAGAACAACTATTTTTTTAAAATCCAATTAATTTTGTGATTTTTTTTTAATTTTGTTGACTTGACATAGATCGTTAAAAAAATTCGTCGAGTAAAGATTCAAACGTCAAAACATGAAAAAACAAACAAACAAAAAAACTAAACAAACTATAAATTTCTAGCAAGCAATGGTGAGACTGATGAATAAATAAAGAAATAAAAACAGCACAAAGCAAATAAACGACGAAGTAAACAGATTGAACTAAAAATAAAACAATACAACTAAAAATCTATAAAAAGAAATAATAAGAGAGTAAAGTGAACAGAATATATTTTTTTAAATCCAAATATAAATAAATAAAGAAAAACATCACAAAAGATGGTTTTATTTATTTTTGTTTAACTTTTGTTAACTTTTGATTCGAGTAAAGAAAAAAAACTACAAAACATATGAAAAAAGGAACAAGCAAAGAAACTAAACAATAAATAAATTTGCAGAATAAATAAATAAATAAAAACAACACAAATCAAACAAACGACGAAGTAAACAGACTAAACTAAAAATAAAATATAATAAAAATAATAGAAAAATAAAAAAACTGTATGAAAGAAATAATAAATAAGTACGTAAAAATGAACAAAATAAATTCTAAAAAATCGACTTATCTATGTGATATTTTTTATTTAGTTTTTACCGTTTTTGATTTTATTTCATTTAATTTATTTCTTTAAAAAAAGTTACTCATTGTTAAAATAATTTAAAAAAATAGATTTTTTTTTTAATTAATCCAAATAAGAAAAATCGAAAACAAACAAAAAGAAAATTCGAAATGAAACGTTACAGAACTGTTTACCGAAACATTTATGTAAATCCGGACCCCTCGTCGTAAAATAATCGACAGCGCCCCATTTACAACATTATTAATTACGTGCCTGCAAAATTACACGCTCGAATGTGGCGTAATGCGCATTTTAGGCCTTAAAAAATCGCGCACGATCAATCAACCCGCAACCTAATTGATTTTTTATTGTAATGTCGAACCGTCCGGAAAGGAAAGAAAGAAAAAAAAAGAAAAACGAGATGTAGTCCCAACTTATTAGACTAATCGGCGTTTTAGCATACTCGTAACGATCTCGTCGTCTTGTAAGTTGGCCGTGTCGCATTCAACTTTTTTTTCTCACGACCGTATGCAAATTTCGCAGTGATCCTCTGTTCTCTCTTTCTCGGCCTACCACGATCCGTTTGCAGTCGCCGTGCGCCGCAATTTCGGAAGCGGCCGAACGGGAAGATCGCGGTCTTCGTTTGTTGGTACGGGCTCCCCCTATTTAAATAACAGCCGTCCCTTCGAACATTCGAGGGGATTCGAGTCAGTCGCCGCGAAAGTTTCGATCGGACGATTGCACCGATGGTCAATTTTTTTGAATGGCAGCCGATTTGAATTCGAAAAAAAGAGGGTGCCGTGCAGTCGATATGACGTTGTTTGGTTTATGGGATTGCGATGGGTGTTGCTTACATTCTTATGGCGAGCGAGTGGACAGGGGTCGCGCTAGGTTATTTTTTGACATATTTTTTTCAAAGTGTCACGTCGAGGGATTTCCATTGTGTTTGGGTTTTTTCCGTTATGTTTACGTAAGACGTAACGTATTTTTTTTGCTGTTGGATGTTTTTATCCGTGTTTATTGTAGACTCGTGCCCCCGATTGTGGTATTTAGAAAAAATTGGGCGAACAAATGAAAATTTAAAAAATAAATGACCGTTTATTAGGAACCTTAAAGAATTTTTTTTTAAATTTTTTAGATGGTACAAAATTTCCGCTTGGTTACTTGACGACGTTTCGTCCAGTACGTGATGGCCATCTTCCCTACTAAACATAAATGCCATACTCAAGTGCTATATCCAATAGATAAAAAACCCTGAAGATGGCTGATGGCTAATTGACAACAGCCACAAAAGCCTACGATGTAAAATTATAAAAGTATATTTTCTAATCAAAATTGTTGTGTCCATCTGTTCGTAAGACCTTTCTGCTACTTTTCTGTATTCATCTGTATTTATGACAAATACCAATCTTTAAAATAAAAATTTCTTTCTTGTCGTGGATAATTTAAATGTGTTACTGTTGCTTGTCTGCCTGTCGACCTGTCGGTTAATCAACATAATATAAGTTGCGTTTTGCATTTAACATTTAAAACATAATTCAACCTGCAATTAAAATCTGATTTTAAACAGCGGATAATTGAGGCAAGAAAGTCAATCAACATAAAATTAAATGTTATTTAACGCAATTTTTCTCTTATTATTAGCTTAATATATTCCGTATTAAATGTGCAAATGGTCGTGCTGCGTAAGTGCTAAAACGTGCACGCTTGTTTATATTTATTTAATTTTTTTAATGGAATTGTATGAGGTGATTGTATTACCCCCGCCCCCCAGCTCCCCCATCCACTGGAATGCGTTTTTAATGTGTAAGGATTTTTTTCCGCGCATGTTTCATACGTGAGAATAGAAATTCTGAGTTTGATCGTCCATTTATTTTTAAGCCCCCTGACCCCCCTTTAAAAGCATTCATTCGTATTCATACTGGAAAATTCGTAAAAAATTAAAAAAAATAAATTGCAAAATGATAATAATAATAATAATAATGTTTATAAACCACACAAAAAAATACAATCTATATACAAAAAAAAACATTTGTAATTTTCTTAGCCCCCTTCATACATTTTTTTAAACAAGTCAGATTTTTTTGGGAGGTTTTTTCGTAGGGTGTGTTGCATATGAAGTGCGTGCATTTATTTTGTATCCCACCCCCTACATAGTCTTATTTATTCAAGCTGGAAAATTCCCCAAAAACGATAAAAATTTACCAAAAAATAATGCAAAAAAAGTGGCACGGTTTAAAATGAATTTTGATGAAATTCATGACCTGTTTGTAATTTGTAAGTCAAAGGGCACCTAGAAGTTGTATTAGGAAAAAAACAAAAGAACTTGAGTATGAGCTGTTGAAAAAATATTCGTAATTTTGTAGTGAAAAGCCGCTGCCACGAATTGTATTGAAGAATTAAAAAAACAAAAGAACTGGACAACTAAATATCTGTTTGTTTTACAAAAAATTTCAGTTTTTTTAATTTATTTTTTCTTAAATAATATTTTCATTTTATTTGATAGACTTTTAGTTGGTTTTTAGTTGGTTTTTAGTTGGTTTGGGTTGGTTTAACTTCAGTTAAAATAGTATAATAAATTTCTTTCCCTAAAATAGCTTTAAACAAACTTACCATCCAACAGAAATTTATTTAACGAAATAAAACATACAGTGCGTACCAAATGTATGGAACCGGCCTTGATATTCCAAAACTATTCAAGCTAAATCGATAAAATTTAATATGCATGCTGTTTACAAAGTCTTCTATTATTTCCACAGTTTTGTTATTTTTTTAACTGACAAGTTAGGGAGCAGCACAGCCAACTTGATTTTTTTTAAATGGGAAGTGGGGTCAAATCGCATACCGTTTGAAAGGTATTTTCAAGTAGAGTTCAGCGATATGCCGCTTGGCATATTTATCTCTAAAGATAACTTCGCTATTGTAAATTTAAGATTGGTTAGTTTATGTTGTTTAATGTAACATCAGACTGTTGAAGCCGTGTTTTAGGTTTATGAAGTTCATTTAGTACAAGAATCATTTATAAGCGATGCTCAAACTGTTCCCCATTCGCCTCTTAGCAGTAATAAATCCTTCAACTGAATTCAAAATGAACTCGCGAGGAATATTTCCTGTTTCTTCTCGAATTCGTTGCACTAGTTCATTCAAGTTATTTGGTTTATCGAGGTAAATACGACTCTTCAGGTAACCCCACAAGAAAAAAATCTAGTGGGGTTAAGTCAGGTGATCGCGGTGGCCATTGAATACGTCCTCGACGTCCAATCGCATTAAACAAATCGGGTACTTCTGCATGACTGCGCCTTCTATCATCGTATCCTATCATCATCAAGATTTCTATACGTTCTTTTTCTGTAAGATGCTTCATAATTTAGCACTTCGGACACAGTTTTAAGCTTTTGACGTTCGTTAAACAACATAAACTAACCATTGTTTTCAGTGCTAACTGAATCTTCAGTTATCCAGTTAATACCTACTCCCAATCTTTAATTTACAATAGCGAAGTTATCTTTAGAGATAACTATGGCAAGCGGCATATCGCTGAATTCTACTTGAAAATACCGTTCAAACGGTATGCGATTTGACCCTTCTTCCTATTAAAAAAAGTAGGCTGTGCAACTCCCGATCTTGTCAGTTAAAAAAATAACAAAACTGTGGAAATACTAGAAGGCTTTGTAAACAGCATGCATATTAAATTTTATCGATTTAGCTTGAATAGTTTTGAAATAACAAGGCCGGTTCCATACATTTGGTACGCACTGTATGTAATTTTACTTAAATTCAACGCGACTTGGTATAGACATAGGGGACTTCATGACTATTATTAATTTATGAAAAATTCTATAGAATAGAAAATAAATATTATAAAAAATGATTTAGAAAGTTTGTTACTAGATCTAGATCAGCCATACTCAACCATGTTTTTCTTTCTCGGCCCACATACATACTTTTTCTACGTTACGCGGGCCGCAACATAGTGTGTTTTGGGCCGCAGGTTGAGTATGGCTGATCTAGACTTTCTGGAAATGATATACGGGGTGTCCCCGAAACGTCTGTACAAAGTAATAACACATATTCCTGAGGCCAAAATAGGACGATTTAACCCAACTTACCTCTATTCAAAGTTGCTTCGTTTAGCCGCTAGAGGGATACAAATTTCCTGAAAAGAAATCGTTTTTTCGAGAAAACTTTATAACGCTTTTCGCGATTGGGACCAAATTTGGTAGGTGGATTTGTACT
>JAFFZR010003112.1:5724-30836 GCA_018397195.1 Lethrus apterus
TTCATTAATAAGATTTGTAATTACTTTAGGATAGTTATTACCATCCGTTCATTGATAACAGGAGTATTTTGCAATGCAGCTTGTTGAATATTATCTGCTGTTTATTTCTCAGGGAAACACAAAGATTGATTTTTTGATCGAAACTGTTTAAAACCTTCTCAGTCAGTTAATTTATTAATAAACGTAGGGTTTGTTTCTTAATAATAATTTCACTAATTGTTAGTATGATGGGAATTCATATCCCATCCTTCTTCAATCTGCAGAAAATTAGCAGATATATTTTCGGGGTAATTTTTTTGAGGAAGGCAGTATGTATAAGGTTACAAATTTTCGTTTGGGATTTTCTGTGTCTTATTGATTTAGATTGAGACTTGTGCATTAATTCCTACAGAATCAGTAACATGGATTTCTTCAAAATTTTGCCAATTTAGTGATAAATATCTCCAGTGAGTAGTTGCTCAAGCATCTGAAATTTATATGCAAAATTCAATAATTTCAGTTAATTGTATTTTATAGAAGATATAGTCAAAAAGTTAACGTTCATTAATATAATTTACCTTAATTAATTGAGGCAGTTCATTTACAAATAAGATAAACAACAGAAGTCCAAGGACAGACCCTGTGGCACTCCGCTAGAGTACAAGAACTCGGCAGATTATATCCATCACACTCCACGAAGTTATTACGTCCCTCCAGTTTTCAATAACCTCAATAGGTTTGGGTTAATATTAAACAACTTTAATTTACTAGGAGAATCTGATGTTACCGAATGGTTTACTTAGATTTGTGTAAAAAACATCCGCCTTTAAGCGTTTTTCTAAGATGTCTGTCTGATAGAAATGTGATAGAAATAAAATTGATTATGGTAAATTTGCCTTTCAAGAAATCATGTTGAGCATCCGAGAGCAAGATATTTGACAACATCTTCAAGGATTGGGCGATAAGAATTGAAGTTGGTGCATTTTAAAAATAAGATTGTATTTCTATGTAACATTATAATTTGTTTTAATATAGGATTAATAAATTGTAAAAATATTTCAATATTTCAGGCCCAACAACTAAACACATTTACACAACAACCGAACATGCAGCGTGAGTTAATTCCAGTTCCAGTTTTGGATAACCAACAGGACGAATCATTTCCTACAAATTTTCAAAGACCTTTCATATCCGATCAGGACGTCGTCTTTAAGAAACGAACCTTTGATTTCAACAGACTTGGCCCACGTAACAAAAATCCATCGAATTGTTCCCTCGAATTGAAAAAAGTCCCTCCAGGTTTGAACAACATAACACATTTGAATAATCACTTTGCAAAGTTCGGAAAAATTGTGAACATACAAGTCGGTTATGAAGGAGATCCCGAAGCTGCAATCGTCACGTTTTCTAGTCACGCCGAAGCAAACGCCGCATATCGAAGTACAGAAGCCGTCTTGAATAACAGATTCATTAAAGTGTTCTGGCACGCGAACAACAACGACGGTGAGTTTTAATTTATTTAATTTTAAACGGTTAAAATGTTGCGTTTAAAGGAAAACAAGAAAATGTACCTCCTCGTTCCGTTAAAGATCGGCTAGGGTTACCCCCGATCGTTGCGCCAAACTCTAACAAGGTTTTGAATTTAGTGCAACCGAAGGCCGAAGAAAAGACGGATGTAGAACCCGAACCCAAAAAGCCAAAAATTGAAGTTAACAAAGATGAAAAGAAAGCCTTGGCCACGGCTGCAATTAAAAAGAATCAAGAATTACTTGCCGCCCAAGAGAAACTAAAGAAAAATCAGGAAGAAAAAAGAAAAGAGGCGTTGAAGATGACGCAAGATCTTCGAAAACGAAAACAAGAATTGCTTGAAAAACAACTCGCTCAACAGAAATTGCTCATCGGCAAAATGGAAAAAAGTAAGTGCTTACGAAATCAATTACAAAAATAAAAAATTTTTTGTAGCTCCGCAAGGGCAACAAAGGGAGCTGCTTTTACAAACTATTAAGAAATCGCAAGAGGCGATCGAGGCTATAAGAAAAGATATGGTTGCACAACAACTGGCTCCGGCAAAAATTACTCCATTAAAGAAATCGAAAGAGGAAGCACAGAAAGAAATGTTGGATGCCGAATTGGACTTGATTATGAAGCAACAGGAAGGAGCAGACACTTCGGAGCTTCAAAAAAGGATTCTTGAGCTCAAGGCAAAAACCCAAGTTAGTAGAGGAAGAGGTCGTGGACGGAGATATAATCCAGTTAGTCGACATCTTTTAAGCAAGAACAATCTCATCGATCAAGGTTGTTTGTTTATTATTATTGAAATAATTCATTCATGACGTTCAAGTTTTTAGGTTCTAAAAGCATGTCGAAAAACAACAGGACATTTCAAAAACATGCTGTTGATCACAGACCTACGAGATTATTAGTGTCTGGGTATGAAAGCGATGAGCACGAAAGTGTCCTACAACATTTTTCGGTAAACCTTTATTTATTAAATCAGTTTTAAATATTCTTATCCTTGTTTATTTAATTAAAAAAACAATAATAATTTCAGCAATTCGGAGAAATAGTCGATTATGTCAGTGATGCTGCTACACCTAGTATCGTCCTCAATTACAAGACTAGAAAGGAAGCCGAAGTCGCTTTCTTAAAAGGAAAACATTTTCAGGTATGATTAGTTTTCTTAATAATAATAAACATTCATTCAAAGACTCAAACTTATCAAGGTAATTTTTTAATTGTTTGCCAATAACAGTTTTCTTATATATGAGTGAGTTAGACATTAAATATGTTCACTTTATTACCATAATAATTATGAATTCATTTGTTTAAAAAGTTTATAATTTTTAGGATCGTACTTTATCAGTAACTTGGTGTAATAACGCCCAATTAAATAATCAATTGAGTGGCAGATCATCAACAAGGACAGTTCTGGTTAGTGAATCCGATGAGGATCATTTAATCGAACAAACTTTAATTGAAGAAGGTGACGATGTAAGTAAAATTAATTAATGTAACGGCTATTGACCGAGGTGGTAAGTAACATTATTTTAGTAATTTTATATTATTGTAGTTGGGACCTGAATTATCTGAAGAAGCTCTCCTACAAGACGACGAAGAAGAAGATGAAGAAAATGAAGATCGTTCTTGGCGCCGATAGCTTATCGTGCACAAATTCTTATTTTTGCTGATTTATTTCATTTTTATACACCAGAACATGGTGGTCTCACTTTACATGTATATTTACATAGTTGTATGTAATTTTGATTTTATCTGTTTGTATAAAACGATGCAAATTGTCTAAAATAGGTGCCGCATAAGCCGTAGATCAGATAATTTTAAGGTATGTTTATTGTTAACGTTGTGAGTCAAAAACCTGCAAGGCTTTAATTAATTCGTGGTTTGGATCACGCCACTGTCGGTTGCGGGTTTTTGGTGTTTTTGGATTTGTAAGTCTTTTACCGAGAGGGAAAAAAATTAATGCCCCAGCATGCAAAAAATACAAAATTTGGAAAAAATTAAAGCCAAAAGATTTAGGCTACAAGTACAATATCGTAAAAAAGATATAAAAAAACAGTAATTTGTAAATTGTATATTTTATTATATTGATATAAGAAATGGGGCATCAAAAAAATAATCTTATCCCACAAGAGTTCTGGAAGAAAAATAACTCGTCCACCATTGTCAGAATTTTTTTAATTGAAAATTTTAATACTATTTATGTTGTAGGTTATTTGGAAGATCCAATAACACAGAAATATGGCCACGTTACCACAGATGCAAGTTATTTATGCAGAATTCTGTTATTAACATCTTTTTTCTTATAGATTGCTGCTTTGAAAACAGGATATACAGTGTTTATTGATGAATGGCTGTTGAATTCACATTACATTTAAATACATTATGCTATAGTTCGGCTATGGACTCTATTGGAGCATAAAGAATTTAATATCTTCTAAAGTAAGTATATAAACAATATGTCCCATGAGTCTAGAATCATAGAAATAATTTTTCTACGATTCTTTTTAAATTTGGAATCACTTAAAACTTTGATATCAACTGACATTTGCAATCTGCAGCTAGAATGCTAGACAAACGAATTTTAATAAAATGTTTAAAATTTTTATCTTACTAAACTAAACTACAATGGGCGCTTTTTTAAAATCTTTAAATTACAGGAATCTTTATTAAATTGAAGATTCCTGTAATTAAGTAAATTTTGCCGCATTGTCTAATATTTACATTTAAATTAGTTTTGTATTTATTTGATTCTTGACATTTAAAGCAAGTTGAAAAGATAAACAACATTCTTTATTTGGTACAAAAAAAAACCTTACAATCTAATCCTAAATAGAATTAATAAATTTGTCTACAAATTAATTTTATATGAAAATATCTGAATACATTTTATACAAAACATTATAAAGGATAAGATATCAAATTATGAGTTAGCGTTCTCTTCCGCAACTGATTCTGTGGATTCTTCTGTGTTGGTTTCAGTGTGTTCGGTGGATGTTGGAAAAGTTTCCGGTTTTTGTGGAGTTTCTTCGTCTTCATCTGCGATATTCATGTAGTCATCATCAAGACCATCTAGGAATAAAAATAATTGATTTGAATTGGTTGAACGATAAAATATAAGCAGAAAATGTTAATTTTTAAATAAAAATATTGTAAATACGAACTGCTTTTGTGATTTTTCTAAATGTGTATACAATACAGGGTGAGTCATAACGTACGGAGGAGACTAAAAGGGTAGTAAGAGAAGACCAAAATAAATATGTTTTCTTAGTAAACTTTTGACCAAAACACAGTAACCAGAAAGTTACAGCAAGTTAAAGTTAATTCGATTAATGAACATTCTGTACAAACTATGCTATCGATTAATGAACATTCTGTACAAACTATGCTATCGATTAATGAACATTCTGTACAAACTATGCTATCGATTAATGAACATTCTGTACAAACTATGCTGACATTTTAAATTTAAATTGAAGATAAAAGTAGGAGCTATTTAATTGTTTTTAAAATGCTTAAGTTTAAAAAAAAAAATTGATTCCTCATTAATATCAGTGGTATTCAAAAAGAGAGTTAATTTTTAAAAAATTTTAAACTGATGCAACTTTCTTGTTATTGATCTTTGGTCAAAAGTATACTAAGAAAAAATATTTATTTTGATCTTATATGATCTCCTCCGTACGTTATGACTCACTCTGTATACATATTAATTATTACAAATAAAACGTGTGAACAAATTAAATAAGAAATTTACTTGGTGGTCCTGGTACTTCAGAACTACTCGATATGCTGCTACCACTTTCCAAAATGTAATCCTCGTATGGATCATAATCCTCATCACCAGTTGAGTCATAATCGGAGGATTCAAAGGTACCCATAAAATCATAAACTTCACTAACATCATAATCTGAATAGCTGTCAAGGTCGTCGGTTTCATCGTAAAGAGGCCTATTTGGATTACCTAAGAAATCCACCCCCATATTTACTGATTTTTAGGTAATGAATCCGAAAACGGTTCGACAAAAATACAATTGTTTAAAGAAATCTTAGAAGTCTTATCAGGACGTTTAAAATCGCCGATAAATATCTTTCTACCGTTGATTTTTTTCTTTTTTAATTCTTCACGGGCTTTTTCTCGAGTGTCTACGTCGGGGAAATCGACTATGCACCAACGACGGGATTTCTGCCTTGGCAACCAAATTTTACCTATAGAAGGATGCAAATCTCGGATTTGGACTTCGTCGATGATTTTAACCGGCAATCTAATGTACAATTTCAACTCGTCGCCTTTAACTTCTATACTGAAAAAAATATTTGATGAATTAAGTCATAACGACATAACCTAGAAATACTATTTGCGTTTTTACCAAAAATTAGGGAGATGTTCGTATGTTAATCGTTTTATATTTTCGCTGGAAAATTTATTTTATGTTTAATGTATAACATACCCCATAATTGTCCGAAAAACTGCATAAAATGCGAATGAGCATCAATGAAAACGTGATCTGCTTTTATAACGTGGTTTGTTTGAACTACGCACCGATTTGAATCGATTGCAAAAGAACTAATTATAACAAATTTCAGAGTGTAAATTTCTTCTTTTTATTATATTTGTGGAAAATATAAGAGACAATGGCAGAAAATAGCTTTGGCACTTTGGTATTAACCTTGTTTATATATATATATATATATATAATAGTTACTCAACCGACAATAGTTCGGGGAATTTTGGGATAGAGGGCGTCAAATTTACGAGTCGTTCATTCATAAATTTTGATGCGTAGGAATAATGATATAGGATATTAGTAAATGAATATGCTTATGAAGAGGGTAAAATATATATAAACAAGGCTAATATCCTATATCTTTACTCCTACTACGCTTCAAAATTTATGAATGAACCTCAACGCCCTCTATCGGAAAATTCCCCGAACTATTATCGGTTGAGTAACTATATTTATATACACAAGGGTATTCCTTTTTACTAATCAACCAATTACCAGTATTATGTCGGCGCTCACGTAAGTAAGCTTGCTTATTTTTCATTATTGCAATGAATTCTATGGAAATTAAGCTATGCACTGGCATCAACATTTCTATTAAAATTTTTGAAGACTTGGTATTCCTAATAGGAATGACAAAATTCGCTTTCCAAACTTTTATTAATAAAAAACAAGTTCACTTGAACTAAATTACGAAATATATAATTTATTACTTAATTAATCATCACATTGACAAATAGACTTTGTTATATTTTCTCCTAAATGGTTTAGCTTTTGTGACTAATCAAGTATTTACTTATCTAAAAATTCATTTTCAATTGTTTTAATACAATAAGTTCATAAATGTTTAACTGGAACAAACGATTTGAATGAAACAAAAAAGAAGAATTTTATCTAAAATATTTAATGTAAAATCAACGCCTTTTCTTTCCTTTATTTTTCGGTTGTGGGGCTTGTCCTACTGTAACCGTTCCACCGGCTATATCTTCCCTTTCGTTCGATTTTTCAATTAATTGGGTTGCATTGATGTAAAACATCAAATCTCTAACCTGCTCTTTTAAAGACGCTATTTCAGTTTCTTTGCTGGTTTTTAGATCCGCATATTTTTCTTCCAATTTAGTAACCTTTGTCTGCCATTGCTGTTGGTTATTTCGTAACGCCTTCCCCAATTGTCTTTCTTCATTGAATTCACTCATCAGTGACGTTAATCTATAAACAACATAAATAAATACAAAAAAAACACTACAAATGACCTACTTTGTTGTTTGTTGTGCAAGTTTTTTTTCAAGCGCTTGCTTTTCCTTAGTAATGCTCGCCAACTTAGTTTTTAATTCTTTGTTATCTTCCGAAAGACTCGTTAATCTTTCCCTGAGCGACTTCGCTTCTTCCGTCGCTTGAGAATCCAACCTAAAACAATTGCTGTTTACAACAACTAAATATATAATAAGAAACTTACTGTGATAATTTATCTTCGAAATACATTCGCTGTTCATCAAGTTGAGACGTCAATAAATATGTAAACTCAAGCTGTACAGAGTCAACTTTTTCTTGTGTACATTCCGATTCCGGAGGCGGCCCCTCACTTGCCACCAATTTACCATCACCTTTATTTTGCAACAACCGATGCACGAAATTATCTCCTTTATAATCCCAAACCCTATGAGAACCCAATTGTAAAGCGTAACAATGTCCAGATTCACGATAATGCGAAGCTGCATGCCCACCCTGATACCTAACGACAAAATTAATAAGAATATTTAACAAATAAATAAATGTAAGAAGTTTGAATGGAAAGGAGAAAGAAATTAATTAATTAAAACCTTAATAAAATATTTACCTCCCACATCCGACGTGTCCGCAAATTAGACAAATCCAAAGATTATCGGGTGATAAACCCGACTTACCACACCGATCACATTCGGAATTTTCCGCCTGTTCGGGACTTTGCACGCAACGACAAACTGGACAGGTGAAATCACTCCATTGCTCCAAACAACTAGCATGAAATGCATGATTACAAAGAATCGTCAAAACGCCATCAACAGACTCGTCCATGCGTTCTACAAACAATCATTTAAAATAAATCACGTGAACAAACGTCACTTACCTAAACATATGGGACATGTTGGTAGTTCGGTGTGTCCTGGTGGTGGTAAATCATCATGTGCCCATTCAACAGCAGAAACCCAAACAGCTCGACACAAAACATCCGGTTCGAGAGAATTAAAAGGGGCACCGTTGAACGTTTCGTAAAATTCACAAGCAGACACGTGGTTTCGAAATCTAAAGACAATTTCAAATATAAAGCAGTTATCTAGTTTTAACTTACGTTAATAAAGCCATGTATTGGTTTGGGGTGGAATCACGTAAGACTCGTATATGGGCTATTTCCGAATGGCAAGGTGCTGTGAAATTCAAGAGATCGTGACAAGTCATCGAGTTGGGTACCCCTAACAGACATAATGTTAATGACTCCTCACTACTTGTTAACGAATCTTCTTTGTAAAGATGTAGGATTCCTTTCGTCAATTCGATGAAAGGATTTCCACTAAAAAAGCCGATTTCACCGGTTTCTTGACCGGCTGGTTTGTCAGTGAGTGGAGTGGTTTCTCTAGAATGGGCCGGTAACAAACCCCAATCGGATCTTGGTGTTTCTAAACGACTTGGAAACGTCTCGACGCTTATATCTCTTACTATTCGTTGTCCTCGGTTTTTATCATCCATAGCTTCAGCTCCTTCGATCTCTAAAAATAATAATAATACAAATTGTTTTTTACTTATTTTACATACCTTTTTTATCATTGTTCGAACCATCAACTTCGATACGTAAAACGCATTTCTTGACTAAATCTGACATTGTTTTGGTTGATGATTGTTTAAGCGACCATTTTTAATTTATGATGAAACGTCAAAAGGTTATGTGTTGGGGATTTGAACTACTTTTATTAAAATTAAAAATATTAATAAACTTATTTCATGTGTCGACTTTGAATTTATTTCCTCAGCCAAATTGTTCTTGTGTATGTCTTCTACAAGGTTCGTTTATTAATGTGAGAACGATTAAGAAAATGTATACAATCATAATGAGGTATTTGAACTACTTTAACTAACCTCGAAAAAATCTATTGATTAATGACAGAATATATCCACTTTTTGTTGGATCAGGGGTGTATTCAAATAATTTTTATTCAACCAAAATATTGATTTATTTCTAAAAATAATCCTTCAAATTACAGGTGCAACAGAAATATATAGATACATAAATATATAAAATAATCACAAATTTTTAATAAAGCACCATAGAAAACAAAGAAAAAAGCTACTCTTGAAGTGTATTCGAATCGCAATTTAAAGTACGTGTTAAACTAAACAAAATACTTAATATAAATGCACTTGGAATTTTCCGTACAATCGAACGGCTTGGAATAACACTGTAGAAAAATAAATTAAACTCTCAACTTTACAATAGAATTTGAATTATTGAAAACAATTTGCACTTATCAGAAAGAAAATAAAACGAGTTTTCGGTTTGAAATACAGAAATTAATCGTAAAGTTTTAACCTTAGTTACCTACTCGACTCATTCATATTTTTCATCTTCATGCTTTGCCTAACATGTTCCAGTTGAAAATCCCTCTCGGTAATATTCAATTTATTTATATGGAAGATCAGATATTCTTCCGAAAGGACATGTTCCGGCGGGCTGCGCAATAAACCCAACGTATCACAAAGACCCGGACATTTTTTCCTATTTTCCGACTTGCCAAGGCAAGCGATGAGTATCACTAGAGCCGTTTTGAACAGCACTTTTACACCCTCGCACAAGAAAATGTCCCAAATTCGTAATAACGTATCCCATGGTAATGTCCGAGTAAAAGCACACAAAAACCATTCGGTACAATAAAGCATCGGCTCAGCGTTAACCTTCTTTAGATGTTTATATGCTGGCATACATAACTTTTTCAATAAAGCTTGCAAAATCAACCCATCACGTTGGACCATTTCCATCGATGGTGAATAATATTCCGTTAAGTATTTATCAGAGATTTTTACAAGGCACCAAAATGCTTGAACTGCCGGCATGTGCATCAATAAAAAAGCTGCCACTGGAGCTTGCGCCTGGCAATAACCAGCATGTGGATTGTACACAGTATATGCTTTTAATACGTTGAATAATTCTTGCTGCCTAAAATATGAAGTTATTAAAAGTATGTATTAATTAATGTGACACGTACCCTGGTCTATCTTCAGATATAAACATTTCATGATAAGGAAATTGCCTATGTAAGTCCTTTTTAATTTCTTCTATACATTTTAAATCACCGTCTTTAGCAATCAACTCGTCGTATTGATCTGGATATGAATCTAATGATAACTTTCCTCCACACAAATACAACCAAGCTTTTGGTCTAATTGACATCGGTATACCTACAAGGTCAGACTTCACAAACTTCAATTATGTATTTGGCCTTTTAAACAATGAAGGCAACGAGTAATTTAATAATTTGACTCTTTAATCACAGGTCAACTCATTTAAATTCAAATCGTTACCTTTGTGGCATCTGTTTCGTAGTTTTTTATAATTCTTTGTAGTGTAGAAACTCCAATTAGACAACATACTGAGCCATTTGTGTTCTCTTCTGATGACCGTCTCAGGTGACGGTCCCTCCTGTCTCGTAACCAAGATTTTTGACTCGTCTTTGAGAAATCCATACCTGTCGACGGAACAGATCGAGCTCACCTCGCTCTCGATTGAGGTTGACGTTGCCATTCTTCGTATTTTTACCTATTTGGTGGATTCGGTGCGCCCACGCGCACCAAACATAATTGCCTTTAAAGCGACCAATCTGCTATCAAACTTTTACACATTGAAATCGAACTCGTAACATTGGACGCGATGATCATTTTACAAAACCCAATTGGGTTGCAGACACGTCTGAAGTTTTAAAACTTACTCCTTACTCGTTTTGAATTTGCAACTGGGCGTTTTTTGGGGTTTATTTTTATGTGGGCGAGACCTACCTCGACGACAGCTGACACAACAACACGAACTTAGCAACAAAAACAGTTTAGCCAGAGAAACAAAAATCCTCTGACGATTTTTATAGAAATAATTTAAAATGTATTTTAGATTTAACAATACAATTAAACAATTTTTTATATATTCAATTTGTTGAAATATGATTTTGAATAAAGCCAAAGATAAATTGAGAAATATGTCAATTATGACCATTATGACAATAAATATGTGCCTAACTTCTCGTTGGTTTAATTTGCAAAAATATTTTAAATAAATAAATAATTCTCTTTATGAAATCTATATTATGAAAGTAATCTCAAAAAGCAAAAAGATTACAAAATGTTTCCATTCAAAATACGAAAAAAATTCAATAACACACAACTTCTCGTCAGAATGCAAATTTTGTGCAAAATTAAATAAAACTCAAATTGCTATCATTTCGGAATTTTACATTGCTGTTCAAATTCAAATGTAAAGGCCTGCGAATTAAACTAAATAAAACGTACATAACTTCAGAGTTTTGGGTTCAAAGTGCATTTGTTGGCGTTAGTTGCAGGATTTCAAAATTACATTAAAATGGCATTATTCATAAATGCTGTTCGAAAATTTCGTAAGTATTAGATTCTACCCGAAACCCTGCATTTAGTTTGAATTTGCAGATCCAAGATGCAAATTTCGAGGCATTGCTTCCCTATCCGCATTATCTGAAACACATCAAATGCTGCGTAAAACATGTAGGGATTTCGCAGAAGGCGAATTGAAACCCATCGCAGGTAAAATTGACCGTGAGCACCTGTACCCAAAGGAACAGATTAAAAAAATGGGCGAGTTGGGTTTGATGTCAATAGCCATACCTGAAAAGTATGGCGGTACTGGATTAGATCATTTAGCGTATTCAATTGCCATGGAAGAGATATCTCGAGGGTTAGTTCGAAATATTGTCTCACAGCTTGCTCAATTTATAATTAATTGTAGATGTGCCAGTAGTGGTGTTATCATGTCTGCACACAACTCATTATATTTAGGGGCAATCGAACATTTCGGTAACTCAACCCAAAAAGAACAATTTATTCGTCCATTCACCGACGGAAATAAGGTTCTTATAAATAAATTATTTAGTATTTATGCAAATTTAGGTTGGTTGTTTTGCTTTGTCCGAACCTGGCAACGGGAGTGATGCAGGTGCAGCTTCAACAATCGCAAAACACGACGATAATTCGTACATTTTGAACGGTACGAAATCTTGGGTCACCAATGGATATGAAAGCGAAGCTGCTGTTGTTTTCGCAACTACTGACAAATCCCTCAAGCATAAAGGTTAGTTATTTTAGTTTAGTTAGTTATTTTGTGATGTTCTCCTATTAACAAATTTTGTAGGAATTTCTGCTATTTTGGTACCGAAACCAATCACAGGATTAGATCTTGGAAAAAAAGAAGAGAAGTTGGGTATACGTGGTTCATCGACGTGTTCTTTTATATTTGAAGATTGCAAAGTACCCCAAGAAAATGTTTTGGGTTCACCTGGAATGGGTTTCAAGGTAAAGTATGATCGGAGAAAATAGTCAAAGTAAGCCATGAACAAAAATCGGCATGTCTACTTAAACCACTATAATTTGCTGTTTCAATAGGAAAATGCTCCTGAAATTCTTTCATAACAGGCAACGTAAGAATATTGACCGATTTCTGTGAAAAGCTTTGATTTATTTGGACATTTTTGACAAACGTCAACTTGACATTAAGAAATAAATAGTGGTTCAAGTAAAGACATGCCGATTTTTGTTCATGGCTTACTTTGACTAATTTTTTTATCACACCGTATAATAAAAATTTACCATACATAATTGATTGTGTATTTATGGTTTAGATTGCAATGATGTCTTTGGATTCTGGTCGTATTGGTATAGCATCGCAAGCATTGGGTATCGCACAAGCTTCGTTGGAGTTGGCTATCGATTATGCTTCGAAACGTTTGGCGTTCGGTAAGCCATTGACGAAGCTGCAAACGATTCAAAATAAATTGGCGGAGATGGCTTTGCAGCTTGATTCAGCCAGACTGTTAACGTGGAGAGCGGCTTGGTTAAAAGATCACAAACAGCTATACACAAAAGAAGCAGCAATGGCCAAGTTGGCTGCAAGTGAAGCTGCAACTCAGCTAAGTCACCAGTGCATTCAGATTTTAGGTGGAATGGGGTAATTTACAAAAAAAAATTTATAAATAAATATTTTAACGATTTTTTCTAGTTATGTTACGGAGATGCCTGCGGAAAGGTACTACAGAGACGCAAGAATAACTGAAATCTACGAGGGTACGTCGGAAATTCAGAAATTGGTTATCGCCAATAATTTAATTAAAGAAATGGGACAGTGATTTCGATACTATATTTTGTTATATGATGAAAGGGTTACTATATTTTAAAAATATTTTTAATAAACTTTTCAAATTATTTTCAACATTTAACCTCTTTCTACCGAAATCACCTAAATAAATAATAATAAGAAGAACGGCAGCAGACAAGAGTATACAACTTAGTGCATGGGGCGGATTCGGGGGTAAGACTCAAAGGAGATAAAGGCAGGAGGTTGAGAATCAAATAAACCGGGAGGAGATGCAAGGGAGGATGGATAAATGCCACGGAGGGCTGCAGGAGGAATTTATTGGATATGATCAACGAAATATGGACTGGAAAAAACGAAATTCCGCAAATTTGGAGGAAGGAGTTAATCATACCGATTTGGAAAATTTGGACAGGAAGATAGTGGACAACTATAGAGGAATATCACTGATGAATACAGCTTACAAGATCTACGTGGAGGTTTTAGGGGGGAAAGTGTAGAAGGAAGTGGAAAAGAAGGCGTTATTGCCCGAAGGACAACATGGTTTTAGAAAAATCAAAAAACAAGAGACAATCTGTTCCTACTAAATTATCTAGCAGGGAGAGAGGTAGCACAAAACAGAGGGAAATTGTTCGTGGACCTGAGGGTGACTTTCGATACAGTCAGCAGAAAGAACTTGAGCAAAGTCAACGTGGGGCTGGTATGTATACAAACAAACTTGGAGCAGAGTTAAGGTAGGGGAAGAAGTGACGGAGGAATTCTGAATGACCAAGGGCTTAAGGTAGGGCTTTCTAATTTGTATACAGTGTGTCCCCGGATGCACCTAACTATACTTGTAAACTTCCTTATTTCGCATTTTAGGAAGAACAGTCATTCTTCATAAAAAGTTTTGCTCCATCTAGCAAGTCCTCAGCCACTATCAAAATTTCGAAATAACATACAGGGTGGTTAGAAAACGAGACAACGTGAAATTTGGTTAAGAATAAAGTACCTTTTATTTGAAAGGAAAGTTAAGGAAAGATGTTTGAAATTTCAATAGAAGCTCACATATCTAAGCTGAGCGTTGCATCTCAAAGTTGATTTTTTTTATCTTTATTAAGATAAATAATAGATATAAATTTTGCCAACGTGGTTATTGCAGTTGTCTAATGAAAACAAATGAAACTGAGAATTTACTCAAATGATTGATTTCAACTAATTGATAGTCAATGTTTGAATTATGTTGTCTCTAGAGCAAAGAATTTATTTAGTGAAATGCTACGGTATCAGTGAAGTATCATATCGCTATGCAATTGAACTTTTTAATAGGAAATATCCGGGAGTATATATATATATATATGGGTTGAGTGAAAACGACAGGTGATTAAAGTGATTAAAAATGAGAGAGAATTTTAGTTATGAGGAGCACGTGGAATATGTTTGTAAGAAGGCCAGGCAGGCTGAGGAAGCGCTGAGAATAGTGCTATAGAGTAAAAGGGAAAGAAATTGGAAAAATTGCAGCAGAAGGGGATTAAGAAGGCACTGGGGCTGGAGAAGAAAAGGGAGGGACACATAATAATAATAATAAAAACATGACATGACATGTATTATTAAATAATTATGCCAAATAAAGTTCTTTTTTTTTAATTGTACAGTATATCTCTTCGATTTCATCACCTATTTCTCAATTCTATAAGTAGCTTCATGCAATGATATAATAGTTGTCATCGAAGGTGTTGCATGTATCTCAAATGTAAGTTGTTTGTCAGTTGTCGTTTATTATTATTGATTAATATCACCTGTACACCTTCAGGTATAAGAGATCATCGATTATGTATGTATGATTGTGAATTTCTTGAAATTATCTTTTTATTCTTGAGCATGCAAGCAATATGTTTTAATATTCTATAGTAAAATATATCAATATTTATCCATAGGTTTTCTAGCTCTTGTAACCTGTATTCCCATTTTCTATTTACATTTTAGTCTTGTGTTACAGCCTTCCATCTTGCTATTTTTAGATGGCTTATTTAGATCGTTCTTTCTTCCTTCTTTGCGTAGTCGCTTATATAGCGTGATCAACAAAAATCTGCATGTCTTTACTTAAACCACTATTTATTTCTTAATGTCAAATTGACGTTTGGCAGAATACTCAGCTGCTTCAATAGGAAAATTCTTCATTCACTAGCAACGTAAAAATATTGCCATTCATCGTTTTCTGTTTTATTTCCATTTCTATAATAGGATTCTAAAAGAAAAGCTTCGATTTGCTTGGACATTTTTGACAAACGTCAATTTGATATTAAGAAATAAATAGTGGTTTAAGTAAAGACATGCCGGTTTTGAAATTGAAAAGAAATTAGCAATAGTCTTACGTTGCCTGTTATGAAGAATTTCAGGAGCATTTTTGACAAACGTCAATTTGGCATTAAGAAATAAATAATGGTTTAAGTAAAGACATGCCGATTTTTGTTTATGGTTTTCTTTTGACTATTTTTTTTTCGATCAACTATATTATAACGGGTCTTTACATATTTCAAAACACGTAATTCAATAAACGTCAATTAAGTTACAAATGTCATGATTGACGTTTACTGAATTAAGTAAAGACCTACGCTTTATACTCCACAGCAACTGAGATGTTGGAATTTTGTAAACACCGTTAGTTGCTTATAATCCAATATTGTTTCATTCTTGGCGTTGAAATGACGATCGACTTCAACCATCTTCTTTATTATTATTGTTAAATAATAATTTGAAATGTTAAACGATAAAATTGCGAAATTAACATTTTTTTTAGATTTCATCATGTTTATTCATTTTTTTATAATTTCAATACATTTCAACATACAATAACCGTTAACTATTAGAAAAAAACAAACAAACAATACTACAAAGTAATTAGAAATGAAAATACAGTTTAAACTTACCATACATATCACACTTTCGGAAACGAAAATATAAATCGACGGATAGCAAACCTCGATGGCGTGTGCATCAAAACGCAATAAATAAAAATTATATACAACAAACTGAGCCCCAGCTGTCGAGATTTCCGATCCGAAGCAATTATAAAGTGTTAAGCGTAGGTACTAACAGAACTAAAAACCTAGTCTCGATATAACAGACGGGTACCCCCTAATATATCCCATATAAAATTCAAATGTACAAATCTGTTTATATATTTTATTTTACAATTTCCATCTGATTATAAACTTTGGATTCTTATGATGCATTGGAAGTTGTACAAGGAAATTAATTCGAAAATCTGAAGCTCTTTACTGAACTGAACTATATTGGAAGTTGCACAAGCTTACAGATGATAAACAAATCTAAAAATTGGTCCTACCAATTGGAAATATTACACAGAATGTCAATAGCGTCCAACAAATTAAAGCAAATAAGTAAGCAAAGATATATTTTATTTTAATTGAAATACAAAATGAATTTATTAAAGGAACCCATTGACACGATCTAACCGTTGACACATTTTGCAATACAATTTAAAAAAAATTGCCTAATTAACCTACAATTAAAGAACTAAGGTACTTTGGTACATCAATATATCGGAGTGTTGGGCATTTCACACTGTCCTATTGTCACCCTATGCATAGCCATTTCGGAAATCCCATGGTAATGCACGAAAGCCCCGCCAAGGACAAAAATATGGAAAATTTGATGAGAATGAAACCATATATCACACTTACCGGGAAACCAACGTTCCGGCACTCGTAAAGCATACAACATAGCTCCGATTATGTATAAAAGCCCCATAAGAACCAACCATCCCAAACTTTTCTGACTTAAATTATTGAACCAACCTTCGACAATTCCATAATGTATAGCCGGTATGATCCCACTTAATCCAAATGTCATGAACACAGCAGCACGAAAAGGTCTCCACGTTGACTCAGAAAACTTATCCCAAAGACTGACCATGATGCTCGTCAGACCCAAAGCACAAACAACCGAGAGATACACAACTTTCGGCTTAAAATGACAATAGAATCCATAATACAACCACGGAACAAACGAACCCATTATCAAGAAGGCTATCCCACAATAGTCCAGTTTGGAAAATAACTTCCCTATAAATTGTGAATGGCAGTTTACCGTGTGGAACATGAAGGAAAAACCGAGACATATAATCGCTCCTGCGAAAAACGCCCCAAAGACTATTTTCTCTTGAAGTTGTATTTCAATTGATGGACGCATCAGGAAATAAACAGCAATTCCTACAAAAAATAAGAATAAGTAAAAATTTTCTCGATAAAAACCATACCCACCTATGAAAGCTACACACCCTAATAGATGAGTCCAAATGTTTGCCGTTTCTGTGTGGATTCTGAAGATACTTCGAAAACAAGCCCTAAAGGACGGTAAAGGTGGTCGATGTCCATGAGTAAGAAAATCGTTGTCTTGAAGCCAAGCAGGTAAATGATGGAAATGACAGACTGACCAACCAGCTTTAATTAATTTTCGAACAACAACTTCAGCTTGTCCGGCAGCGTTGTGTGCAAGTGCTGCAATATCCAATTCGTCGCCTAAAAATAAGTTCTTGGCTGAAAAAAGTAAACGTGAAGTCCTATCAAAAGGTGCAAACCCAAGGAATGCACCGGAACCTCTACTATTAAAGAATCAATTTTATGAATGTGTGATAAAAAGTGATAGGTTTGAGTTAAAATGTTACAACCTGTACCTAAAACAGCAGCTTTTAAAACGTCACTCATTTCCGATTCCAAAACGTGTTCGTCTTCAGGCGTAGAAGGTAATGGACATCCCACACAATCTTCTTCAACCTGTACACGTTGAAAATAAACATTTCGACGAGCTTAAATATATCAAAACTTACTAAAGAGTTAACGTCTTCTTCCAGTAAATCTTTAATTTCGGATGTGATAGATTCTGTGTCGGGATCCCAAATTTTACGTTTTCTTAAACCATCGTCGAGAGATTTGAGTGAATCTTCTGCGTCGCTATAGTAGGACATGATAGAAACACGATATCACAAATCCCAGACTGGAAAAGAATGACGGGTCTGTGCTATCAAAAGAACATTCAAGGTTGAAAAATTCAACGATAACGCAATCGATTCTCATTGGTAGTGAAATCGAATAATTCGCACACGTAACAAAAAATTATACAATGGATACGATTGACAGTTAAGTAGAATTTGTGACCTTTGTCTATTTTACTTACTTATAAATTTTAAACACTATGCTAATTTATCGCAACGCCATCGACTTCACAAGAAAATTTTAATGCACAAGTTATGTCCACATCACTTAAAATTCGCTAAAAAAATTTCGAAAATGTTAACTACAAACCCCCACGCGAACAGCTGTTGATGCGTTTCTTTTTCTTGTTACGTCACGCACGTCAAAAAAGTTGGACTTTGAGCCGAGAAACGCAACACACGAATTACAAAAGTCATTTAAGTCTGGATTAGTAGATGTTAACGTAATTTAAAATTAAATTTAAAAAAAATCAGTTTTAATGATGTATTTGCTTCATTAAATTCATTATTTGAACGTATCCAAGATGCACACAAAATTTAAATATATTATATATAGACACACGTACTATTTAACTATTTAACAAAGAAAATGTAAAAAACAGTTTATTCATAACGGTAAAGGACTTTTTAAATTTTTCGTTTCATTATCTGAACGTATCCACAATTCAATTTTATAAAGTTCATATTTATAAACACGTTTAAAATATACGTTTTTATATTTATAATTTCAACAAATAAAACCACTATAATTACACAATTCAATCATTTTTTATACATATATTAATGTACATAATTTGTCAGTAACGCCGCAGGTAGTCATAGTTGTAATTAAAGCGCTATATGGCGGGTAAATACAATTTTTTTACATAAATTTCCAAAATTGCATGTACTTAACTAATTTTTAAAATGATACTATGGTATTTTATGTATATAATTTTAATTGGTATAATTTATTAAAATTATTTAACGAATGTGTGAAAATTGAGCACTTTTGGCTTAATATTCTTAATGGGTTTGATTAATAAAATGCTGTAAATTGCTTTCTAAACGTTTGATTTTACTTAGAAAACCAAATAAACCATAAAATTTAAAATACTGCGTCGTTTGGTAATATATCGATGGTGCTGCTCAAGTCTGCTTTGGACGTAGTACTAACTAAAACCCTCCTATGTACTTCTAAATTTAATAACAATTATTAACTCTTTACCGACACATTTTCAAGATAATTTACATAAACCCAATAATGAATACATAATCATAATTAAACGAGTGACTTTTGTTTCTCTTTGCAAATTGTAAATAAAACACTTCATGTTTGAGTCTCGTTGAAGTATGGCTTGATTTAAAGTATTATAGGATATGGCCTCGATCAACTTTAAAAAACAATGAATTTAATAATTTTAATTGAAATAATTTACAAAACATTGTCTAACTATAAATTACTCTGTAAGTCTTGTTATTAATATATAGGAAGAGAGTGTTAACATCTCGTCGGTGATCTATAACAAAAAAAAAAACTTTAACAAGTTTTATACAAAGCTAACAACTTACACAGTCTCACGTTCAGGAAACAAAATGTGCGACCTCGAATGTATAAAGTACACTAAAACAAATGACAAAACCAGAACTATCGAGCCGACCGCAATGGTCATAGCCTCGTGAGCAGGAGACGGTTTCAAAAATATTTGTACATTAAAATCCTTCCATATCGACTCGGACCAACTGCTATATTCGTTCGATTTCCAATCATAATCTACAGGAATGGTTTGTTTGTTTGTTTGTAACTAAAAACAATCGTCTTACCGTCAATTAAAAATGCTGGACTGAGGGCTTGGGTGAAGTTCATGCAGGTACGATAACATATAGTAGTATTTAAATTTGAAATGCTCTTCGACATATTGAAATAATTGTTAACGTACGATTTAACATACGGAGGACAGGGTTTTGTTTCATCGACTTTATCACCAGTCAACCAACCCAAAGTCAACCCGATTAAACTTGTCATTAAATTTGTGTTGCCAGACACGCCTACGTAGAAACTTATAGGTTGATCAAAAAATGTCTAAAATAAAACAAATAAATTAAAAATAAAAACCCCAAATGTCATAATTACATTTCTTTGTACGACCTGATGTATATTACAACTGATGTTCAACAGATAACAATTGAACAATTCATCTACCTGAAATATTAATTAATTAATTGTTCACAAGACACCTACAATATTACCAAATCGACGTTTATCGTAACATCTTGAGGTTTTTCGTTGGTGATTTCCTCATACAAACTCTTAGCCAAAGCGTTCGAAACTGAAGCCACGTAATACTGGATGGTATCATTGGAAATCTCCGTTCCGTTGTAATAACGATAATCGATATATTCTGCGTTGTCGAACATCGAATTGTAATATTTATTCGTGTAGGCGCCCTTATGATCGGTCAAAACCAGACCGGAGATGTTCGGCCTTGATTTTATAAATGTTTGCAATGAAGATGGTGGCAAGGTCCCCGGTGGTAATTCTCTTACGTTGACGCCGTATTTATTGAGGTTGGAAATGAAATTATCGACCTAAAAAAATTAAATTTAAAATTATTTGTGACAAATTAGATTCTTTGCATTCTACAGAGTGATTATAAATGATTGTCTGTGTCGCCTTTGGAAAATGTTGAACAAATAATAATTTTAAATATTTTTATTTTTATTTAATAACTTATGTTGAAATTATGCAGAATAAAATAGTGCTGTAGGGAGTGAAATATGGAATAATGTATATTAAATATTACTTGAGGCAGGAAGAAAGGAGAACAGTTAGAGCAATAAGAGTGGAAAATAGGATACATAAAAATTAGTATAAATGAAAAATGGTTTAAATGAAATAATAATACAGGAACAACAGAGGAAGTAGTAGGAAATACAAGAGACAAAGCAAAAAACTAAACAAAAAGAACCAGGGTAAATATATGACGAAGACTTCGGAAATGAAAATGGTGATGAATACAGGAAAGGATATGAAAATAAAAGTAGATGAACAGGCAATACCAGTGGAGAAAGGAATAAAAACGTAAGCAAACGGAAAGGGAAACTATGGAGAATGGGAACATGGAATGTAAGAAGTTTGAATCGAAAGGTGGAAGAATTAATAGACGAATTAGAAAAGGTATTATAGAAAGAAAAAGAAAGTGGCTTATATATATATATACTTGAATGTTGATTACAGATAAAAAGACAACCATAAGATAGATAAAAAAATATGTAAATCGTTCAGTCAGATACTTGTACATGTCATTTTCACGCGGCTTGATGCAATATTTGCAAAAGGCGGTCTGGACCGTCATTTAGAATCACTCTGTATAAATGCATATTTTTATCGTCTAAAACTTACTTCAGGCGTATCTTCAAAAGTATGTGCGTACATCTCTCCATCCTTGCTGAGTTGATTCAATTCGATGATCAAACTTATATCATCGAGAACAATCGACGGAATTGTTTCATTAACATTTTCGAACGGCTTTGATGGAAACTCAAACTTCTCCATATCATACACAAGTCGTTGTGAGCCAATATAATCGTAACTTTCCCCATTCAGTAGCAAAAACAAAACATTTTTCTCTACAAACCAAATGAGCCACTTCGATTAAAAAATTAACTCACCATAATTATTATATTTCGGTAACATCTCTTTTAACAATTTAGCAGTGTTTAAAAGGGTAACTAAGCTACTTATAGGATTGACGGCACCAGGAACATGATCCAAAAACAAAGAAGTCGCATCCAACCTCGCAGTCAAAATAATATATTTCATATCATTTCGAACCTTCTGCTTCAAGATTTTGTCCCCAAATTGGACTGTTGAATTCCCGACAGGAAACAGCGAAGCCCAAATGTTTTCATCACCCAACGGGTCACACAATTTCATCGTGTTTATATTAAAACCCCCTTTGGATCGTCTACGAAAACATTAATTTCCATAAGATTTGATACACACGCTCGACTTTGCTTGGAACTTACCGATAGGTGGCGTTGCACATCACAATGTTACATTACATCTTGTGAATTTTATAAAACTTACCGTAAACAAGTAGGTGTGTCAACGGCGGCCAACATGAACGATCGTATCTCCAACGAACACAACGATCTTTCATTGTGCGTCTCCAAAGAAAAATTGTTAAATTTATAAAAACAATTTTTGAGCTTCGCGACGTCGTCGTCGTCGGTCACGTAGAAAATCGGAAAACCGAAATCGTAACTTAAAAGTCCGCGTCCGTACTCGTTCCATTCGACATCGCAAGTGTTCTCAAGATTGTAATTTTTGTTCGGACATTTTTCCTCCAACGAATATCGATCTAGTTTGGTGGTGTTGTCGTTGAATAAGAGCAAACCGGAAATCTTATCGGATTTTAAAATTTTTGCGGTTTCGTGCGACAACAAATTGGTTAACATCACCGGAATGTACGGTGCACTCGTACCATTTTCTAAAAGACGTTCCAAATCGGAGATATCTTCTACGAGATGTACGACTCCGGTGGAACCGTTCATATCGGCTGGAAAAGACTCGATGTTTTAACGAAACAAAACTAATTGAAACTTACAAGAGCATCCTGTTTGGTGTGTTCCGTTTAATCTTCTAAAACAGGCGGCTACGCCGTTTATTTGTTCATATATGCGATCTTTCGTACGCGTTGCATGACCTTCAACAGAACTCATTTTTTAATCTAAATCTTTAATAATAATTTTTACAAACCTGGCTTTGAATTTATTAAATATGTTGCTAAAATAATATAATAAAATCGACGTAACATCGTGCAAGTAGAATACAATCAAAATTATGTAGAACTTTTGGAACTGTTTTCTTCTTCTTACTGACTAACTGAGTGAACTGGTTATGGGCTCAGCCAACTGCACTACATTAAAGAAACTAGGTGTGTATAGATAGTACGTCTGTAATCCATGCTTAACACTATATATCAACACTTATTGCAACAGAACGTGTTCAGGTGATACAAAGCAATAAAAACTGTTCTTAGTCCGGAACCAGCAAAGCATTACACACAACTTTAGGATTGCTTCGGATCATAAGCCAGAATAGACAAAAAAATTCGAGACTACAAAATAAATATTTAAATTATTAAAACAAATTTAATTTTTATCAATACATAAAATAAAAATTCAAATGTTTTGAAACATTAAAAAAGTAATATTGAAACATAGATACATAATAATTCAAAGTGTCTAGAGTAACAAGCTCTTACTCTTTCACATAAAAGAAAAGACACACATTTGATCCTTGAATTGCTAACTGTAGTAGGAATGAGTTATGTCAGACGTACTTCAATGTACACCTAGTGTCTGTAAAAACTTGTGACGGGCTGAATGAGCGCTCTGTTATGTAAACTCATATTCACAACACCTTGTACATTATCACAAGGATTATTACATAGAATACATTAGCATATTTTCAATTTTGGTGTTACTTTCCACAAAAACTATAAACATGCCTAAGCTCTATGTTTTATAGGCATTATATGTTTGACATTTTCCATAGTTTGTGAATTTTTTTCGTCGATATTTGTGTTGAATTACAGCCGTTTAAAATTAAATCAAAACTCCGATAAACAAATAAAAATATAGATGACTCACCATGGATTACTGAAGGATTAACGAAAAATTAAATGGTTGGGATATGTTCACTTATAAATACAATCGTTCACCTGAAACTTTTTTCTCAATGCTATTCACTGTTGTTCAAGAATTTTTGAAACAAATCGTAAGAACCGATGTAAAGGTGTCAAATGGCCGCCAACAACATCGAAGATCCAAACAGCTGTCAATCTACAGTTTTGCCAACTTATATAAAGCGATTTCGATTCATCAAACGACAGTAACAGACTGGTAAGAGAGCGGTATGAAAAACGTCATAATTGTGACGTATACACTATGCAAACGAGTGGTATGAAGCGGTTGTAAAAAAATCTACTAGCATAACCTAAATTCTAAAAAGTATTGTTTACAGTTTATACATATTTAGTGTATTTAATAGGATAGTTATTAACATTTTACAGAATAGTGCGTAGGTTAGAAACTTTATATTAGGTGCTAGTTATTTTGCATTTTAATTCCAGTGTTTATGTGGAAGTCGAGTTTTAGGTATTGTTTCTTTGCACCGGAACCTTATTATTTAATTATTCAAATAAATTTACACACCGAAACATCAGCTGATTATCAACCGGTAAAATGGTTGATACCAACTCGTTGAACAGGAGTGTAACATTTCGACGTTAGGTAGCAGAACATAACGAAAGAACATTTATTCTTTTTGTTTTCCAATTTTCTTCTTAATTCCTCTTGGATTTAAAAATTGTTTTTATGGAATAGTTTAAAACAAATTATATTTCTTTTTTTAAGTTATTAGGTTTCTTCCAACAAACGATTCGGAACGATTCAAAAATTATATAAATTCAAATACAGAGTGAGCAATTGGAAGTGACCACCACGTGACCACATACGCCACAAAACTAGTGTATTTTTTTGTTTTACTGCTACTCATACTGCTTATTGTATTTACGTTCTGTCATCTGACGTTTAACCTGTTTGAAAGCGCTAGTTTTTCACGTTTCTCTGTGATTTTCTTGTAAGTTTTTTTAATAAATACTGGAATGAAAACCTTTTTCCAGATTATTTCTGTATTAAGTGTATTAAAGAAGTCACAAGGTATACAAGTACTGATCAAGCTAACAATTAATTTGACACTTCTCTTCTTTTAAGGTTA
>JAFFZR010003113.1:0-29213 GCA_018397195.1 Lethrus apterus
ATACCGGGTGTTCAAAAATGATTAAGATGAGAACCGTAGGCAACCAAATATTCAGATTGGTATATGCCAAAAAATAAATCCCTAGACGTTATTTTATTACTCACATTACTCAGTGTTTGGTGTTTATTAGTTACTAGTAGAAGTAAATACCATTTTTTTAATAAGTATAACTGAAAAGTAAACGCATCATGTAACTGGAACAAAATGTATTGACAGTCTTACCTTAATTTTAGACGAAAATTGACAAGACAAAAAACCGTATGACATAAGCAAATGACATAAAAGATAAGGCAATGTATTTTTTACCAACTTAAATTTCCAATCTGCATATTAGGTTGCCTACGGCCATCTTAATCATTTTTGAACACCCTGTATAAAATGTGTCTGACAAATTTATTTGAAATTTCGATTTCTTGTTAGTCATATTAGTTTATGCATTGAAAGTTGAAATGCACTACTATTTGGGTTATGTTTACAACTGTATTTTGTTTGTGTGTGTATTATAATATGGACGTTTAATAATTTAACGTATTTAAGATATTTTGACATAGTAATGTATACAAATAAAGACTCAACAAACTGTTGATAAACGATGATTATTATTTTACGTTGGATTTATTATGGTTGCGCATCTTATTGTGGATGTACACAAATCGATATTTTGACATAAAATAACAGCATAATAATGGTTATTATGTAAATAAAGAATCCAGACTAAAAAATATGGATAAAGTAATTTTATGTGAAAAAAATATTAAAGAAATTTTATTAATTATATTTAATAACATAAATATTTATTGAAGAATAATCACTTTCTTTACTACTGAATATTTATTTCCATTATAACTAGAGGAACTGGTCCGAATATGGGGCCTGTATTTAATATGGGCACCTTGTGTTTTTTTTTTTTTTTTAATGAAGCAGTTCTATCTCTCTTACAATAGGTTAATTATAGAGTAGACAGGCCACTATTTTTCCGTAAGCGGCCATTTCTCACACCAGTGGTGTAATACAGAGACTCTGTGTTTTCACGCCCATGTGAAACTTATTCACGGTGAGTTGATCAGCTTGATTTTTCGGAATATTTTTCGTTTTAAGGCCCACTCTATCCAGTGTGTGTTTCCAAAAGGTTAAGAAACACCGTGGCAATTTGATTATTTTCAACACTCTTTTGGTTAATTTCAACGTTAACTTTGAATCTACTGTTGCTGGTGTGGAATATGGGCCCAGTGCCTATATTTCTAAAATGATCAAAAAATGTTTCAAAAATGTGTGTTAGTCCATTTGAAATTCGTCCTATACCACCTGTGAAAAGAAAGATCTCCACAAGGGGACGAAAAGTCGCAAATCATAACATCATCTCCTTACATACAAGAGCTTGAAGCATCTGTTGCAAAAACCGGCAATTTAAATAAAGCGAAAGGGAAAAGAAATACAGCTAGTATAGAAGATTCGAATAAAAATGAAGCAGCAAGAAAAAACCAGACGTGCAGAGAAAGAATCTTCGTCCGACGAAGATGAAGGTTATTTCGTGCCAGCAAACGAAGACAACGATATGGAGTCTATTAGTTCCTGATAACTTAGGCACACTTATATTTTGCCGATAGTTCATATATGATTCTGTTAATGATTTGGTTATTTTCGTTTCCGAAGGAAAAATAATGTTTATTTTTGTATTTCAGACAATAAAATATTTCATATAGGCATATTTTTTTGAAAATTCTTGGAGGGCCCATATTTCAAGCTTTCTGCACTAATCGCTCAAAGTAGAGTGGCAAGATTTGCATTAACGTAAACATAAAATACCTTTACCAAGTTTTTGATAAATCTTTTTGGTGATCAATTGCGAGACATATTGATAATGTATTAGCGATCTTATAATTGCTCTAAATCTAATTGTCGGCCTGTTATCCCAAACAAATAAAAGGGGGCACCACTATATTCGGATCAGTTCCTCTCTTAGATGCGCTGCTCATTAAGACTGGGTCGATCAAAGACGGATGTTCTGTTACCAATAAAAACATTTATGTAAAGCCCTAGCGTTTATAATTTTAAAATTGAAAAATCAAATAATCCATACTAGATAATGTGAATAAATAAATAAACACCGTAATTAAGGATCGTCGAAAACTATACCTGGTTCGCAAACAAGAATCCACAGTTCAGTGTGTGATATGTTCTAACTAATGACGCACAACAACTTAATCCATATTCACGTATATCTTCGTGCACTTCCGTCATTTCAACCAGCAGAAATCATGTCATGGCCAAACAAAAACATGGTATGGTATGGTTTGTGTTTTGTCTTCAAGCAATGCAAATATTTCTTTAAGAGTGACAGTTGTTAAAATCATTAGACTTATTTCTGAAATGTGTGGAATACGGATTCGAAAAAACAATTCAAAAACACATGGAAGTTAAACCAATCATCAAGTTATAAGCCGCTTCTCATCTATATTGCTCTTATTGTAGTATCAAAACTGCTACTTGATTTTACTTGATTTATATTCGGTGAATATTTATTAGCAACTTAATATGTCAATTTCCTTGCAACTGGTGTCAATCATAAAAGGAAAAAAATATCTACAATGATTTTGAATAGTGTAATAATACAAGCAAATGTGGCTAATGAACATTAATAAACCGTTTTTATGTGGAATGCTAAATTCATTATTCATGTCATAAAATATGTTTGTGCAACCTTCATTACTGTACTTATTACCAACCCTTATAAATGGTTAATTTAGATCGTCTTTAGATTCTGAACGTCAGTTCGTTTGTAATTCAAACTCTGCATTAATTAATAATATTTATTTAGCTGTTACTAAATAAATTTTCTATGTGATTATGCAGATATGTAATAAATGAATAGAGTACTTTCTGTACTACATCTTAAATTATACTTCCGTAAAAACTTCTTATAAGCAGCTTAACGACGCTAAATTATTAAACGTGAGAAAATTGGCAAAGTTTCATTAGTTCGTCTCACCTAGCGTTTCGTGAACGATGAACATATTACCAGTAATAAATTAATTAAGAACACCAAATATTCGTAAATATTTAGCAATTTAATGTTGAAAATTGAATTAAAATTTAATTATTTTCTAAGTAAGTAAGACGTACCTGTGAACGATGTTCGCCAGTAGATCGTTGTGTTTCAGTTTGTAATCAGTAGGGACTTTTTCGTAGTTAACCGTCAGAGTTCCTGCCTGTATACATCTTTCATATTCTTCGGCAGGATGTGCTCTAAATTCCCTTGCGAACACATCCAATATCCTCTCACCTACCCACCGTCCTTTAGTGAACGTCGTAAATGTGAAATAGTAGGGGTAGACTTTCCGCAGACCTGAAACACGTATTAAGATTTAGATTTATGAATATGCTAAGTACATAATTTGCATAATATTATGTTTGTCTCTGCCCTTAAGCTCCGCTTTCATATACTTTGATGTTCTAAATATGTATCATACTTGAAGAAATACAGTTACAAAACTTCATAATAATTAACTGATCCTACAGCATTAGTATAGTGAACTAAATATATTTGTAATGTTATGATCTAAAAGCATAAAAAACGCGGCTGAATAAAAGAAATTGACACTATTGGTAATAATATCTCCCA
Organism: Lethrus apterus; assembly: GCA_018397195.1. NCBI lineage: Eukaryota > Metazoa > Arthropoda > Insecta > Coleoptera > Geotrupidae > Lethrus > Lethrus apterus. The sequence goes on from JAFFZR010003113.1 coordinate 3,623, forward strand.
AAACCCGCTATATAAGCGCGATATGAATGCTACAAAAAATTTTTTACTAGTAATTTAATTATTTTCAGCAAAATTTCTACCTCGGTTTACTTAATTATTTGCATTTTTCTGTGGCATTAAGGAGCAACATTTAGTTTCGCTGTGTTGAGTGTGATTTTACGAAGCGTGTTCTAAACCTACTCTGCGCTCTCACCTTTCTAATCTATGTATTTATATTTTGTCTAACAAAGACCTCAAAATATTAATTTTGAAGCTTTCAATGTTTCCTTGCTTTTTAATAAAAAAATTTGGTTCGTCTTTTTGGGCTGAATCCTTTGTTTAAAAAAAATTTATAAGAAAATGCTTAATATAGATTCCCCATTTACTATTTGTTTTTAAATGTATTTAGTGCATACCTAATACACTACATGACTGTATTTTGTAAAATTATTATAGGTAGTTACTACTCTCTTAATAAGTATATGTTTGATAAATAGTTTAGTCACAAGACACTTTTATAGGTAGTATGTACTTTGTACATTTACACGTGTTTATATATTTTGACTTTTATTACTGTATTTAATATGTTTATTTAAATGTATTATCTTTGTTTTGTAGTGACGCTTCATATTCACTGTTATTATTATCTGAAAAAAATATGTTATTAATACAGAAAATAAAAACATATTATTAATACAGAAAAGAAGAATTTCAATAATATGGTATCGTTCTTATTAACAAAATTCCTCAATCTGAAAATGAAATTGTATACTGTAACATTACCAAGTAGCAAACAAATATATCGTTTGAATTGCACCTATTTTATATTTCCCCATAATATTCGCGTTTTACAAAATGATGAATATATTTTGAAAAATACTGAAAAATCCAAAGAAACATAAATTCTTATATAATACGTATTTGACTAATTAATTAATTATAATTGAGTATAAAATGTTAACTCTTGAAAGCTCGAGTGAATGAAAAATTCGTGTGGTTTAGTTCATAAATTACTTTTGAACCTATTTGATATCGTCTATGTAAATTTATCGCTGAAACAAAATCGTGACATTTATGTTCCATAAATTGGGTTTATGTAATTTGATAAGTTCGAAAGTTTAATGTTGTATCAAATTACTGTTTCTATGCGTGTTTAGATTGTATTAAAATTACAGCAAAATTTGAAATAGTATTTCTCATGATGTTGTTCAGTATACCATGCATAAAATTAGTAAGAAATTTATCTACATTGGTGTTTCGGTCCCAAAGAATATACACGTTTTTGTGCGCACTTGATTTGTAGTGTAATAGATTTGTTTATTAGGAAAATTACTATATGAGAAAATTATAGCTCAGCTTGTGTGTTAAAAACGATTTTCAAAAGCGACTAGAACTTATAACAGTTAATAACATGTAAATGATGTATAAATATTTTTCCACGATGATCATAAGGTCAGGACAGAGAAATGCTGCAAATATTATGTATTTTACTTTTAATTACATTTAATTAGTTCTAAAACTCTATTGACAGATTGAACGACATCTACCCTATCGATTTTTCCTTATCCCTACCGGCCGAACAGTTTTTATTTATTATAAATAAAATTTAACTCGTAAATAAATAATTCTTGAACTGACACAATTTTTAGTTTACTTGAAGGTTTTTTCTTTTACAGTTTAAGATATAATATTCTGATAATGTCGCTTTTGTCCTTGTAATAATTAGTTTCTTTGATTTATAAAATTTGAGGTGTTTCTGTTCAAATTAGGTTTTCATCATTTTTATAAGAAGTACTTGGGTTCATTATTGTAAGTTGGCCGAATTCGCAACCAACACTCTCTAATGATGTTCCTATCAACAGTAGGTAGAATCAAATAAAAAAGACACAATTTTGCATTTTCCACGATTTTATTGTTCGTTATTTAAACCAGTTTAATTTCACAGTTTCCCTTTACTATTACTTATTTTAATGAGGGTGTGATGATTTTATATTTTATACTTTGTCAATAATAAAAATTATTTGCCACTGATTTTATCTGTCATTCTTGATATCAACAAGGTTGATACTTAAACCCAAAGTATTTTAAACTGCTATTGAGTGCTATTGAGTCTAGTTGTTTATGTTGTAGGTAATATTTGTTAACGAAATTAATATTTGTTTCATTTTATTAAATCTGCATATACAGCGTGTGTAAAAATTCGCGTGCAAGCTTCACGTGGCGTTGTTCCTCGAACAAAAGTAAGACAAAAATTCCATTGCAAAAAAGTTCGTAGACGCACGGTTACTCCTCTGCATAACAATTTGAAAAATGTAAATATCAAGCAACACACCCTTTATTAAACCACTCTATTTAGAACAAGCAATAAAACAATTACAGTAATACAATAACTAATACTAGAGTAAATGTTCGAAGTGACCGCCATTTTTTTCAATATTTGCAGCAGCCCTTAGTGGAATGAAATTTTGAACATTTTGCAATATTTGAGGCGTAATTTGCTGAGTCGCATTTCGAATTCTTTGTTCTAACTCTCCAATGGTTTCTGGGGGCGTTTGATAAACTATGTTTTTGTTAAATCCCCACGCAAAAGAATTCAAAATATTTAGAATTGCTTGCTCTTGATTAGCTGTGCGATTAGGAAATCTTCTGCAATACTCAGCAGGATAAGCGTTAGCTTTTCCCTCGCAAACTCCGAAAACTTTTTGCATATCGGCATATTCCGCAAACGTAAACTACATACTTACTAATAATTAATAATACCACTAAGGCATGAAGACAGATAATGAATTTATTATCTGTCATTGCATCAAAGCATTCTAAAATCTATCACTATTAATTTACGATGTTGTCAAAAGCACTTTTAGAAAAATTAAGTGACTTAAAATTATGAAAATTATTAGTTTCTTTTTACTTTAAACGATCGATGGAAAAATCACCCTTCTTTACTGTTACCAATTTTGAACTTTGAAGACTTCGTGCATGTTCAAGAAGCCTTTATAGGTTTTTTTGTAATAAGATTTTTGTATTACTTTTGTTCGAGGAACAACGCCACGTGAAGCTTGCACGCGAATTTTTACACACGCTGTAGATTCAAATAATTAAGAACAAATTAAAATCAAATACTCTATCTATAAACATATTGTATGTGATAAATTAATTCTGTACCAGAAGTTCAAAAGTTATTTTATCTAATATTAGCTAGATTTCCATTGGTTAAACATAACGAACGTGCTCTGAAAATATTGCTTCTTAAGGCATGAAGTTGGAAACAATCGCTTCTTTTTATTAAAAAGTTTTCTTTTATCGATTGATCAAAAACTCTACCTAGACAAGTGTTAAAAAACAGAGAACATTGGCACAATATTTCTATCTGGTACTCTCCATGGAATTGCAACAGTCGACCATGGGAAAATTCTGCCCTATTTGTCGTTTTTAAATGTAATGGTTTTGTGTACATTAGAGAACATCGCAATAATATCTGGAAAAAAAGCATAACACTCAACAAACGAACAGGGTGAGCAAATTTCGATAACTATAAGAGATACAAAAAAATTACCCTACCTTCCTCGATCGCTTTTTTGGTGAAAAATTCAATGGTGAAATTCAATGCGCAAAAATTCGATTTTTTCAGTTTTCGTTTTATGTAATGCTTATTTGGAAAAATGAAGGAAAATAATGTCCACGTTCTTGAGGCACATTTTTGATAAGAATTCAGTGGCGTTGTTAGTTTTTTGAAAAAGTTCTCCAAATTCGAGTTGTGACATAAAGTTGTATTTTTATATGGAACTCATAGTTGGCTGTGGCTCAGCAAAAAAGAGAATTTTATTCTTTTTAACAATATAAAACATGTATGGTCAATTATTAATTTTCATAGAGATTTTTCAAAAATTCATATTTTTCAAGGTCAGATGTTCATTTTCGCGTAGTAGGCGAATAAAGTTTGATATATTACAATGTAGAGTAATAACAATTCTGAAGCTGCAAGTCAAACATAAATGCCAAAGGATTTCTTTTTTTTGGGGACACATTAAAGACATTTTTTCCCTTTCCTCCCTCTCACCACTTGTCCAAAGCTCGAAGAACTTATCTGGACTGAGAGGGAGGTGTTTGGTTACGGCCACGACCGTCTTACAGATGTTAAAGCCTATTCCAGCATACGCTGCAAGGATTAGAGAAACGTGAAAAATCTAATAAGAATAGTCAGACGTTGAAAATTTATAACTGTGATATAAGTTTACGATTTCCGCCACTAAGACTTGAACCTTGGACCTTGAGGTTAGTTACTAGTTACTAGACCCGCAATACCATAATATAACCAACTTTAAAAATACTAATAGTAATATGAACGAACTAAGAGAAAATTTTATATAGTGTGTTAATTCTGTATCAACGTCAGTTCGGAGTGCTTCGAAGCAATGTCAATTTTGTGTTGCGAATGACGGACGTCAATTTGAATATTCAATATAAATCTGACCTTGAAAAGTATGAATTTTTGAAAAATTTGTATGAAAATTAAAAATTGGCCATACATATTATATATTGTTGTAAGAAAATAAAATTCTCTTTTTTGTTAAGCCACAGCTAACTATGAGTTCCATATAAAAAATTACAACTGTATGTCACAACACAACAAATTTGGAAAACTGCACTTATTATGCACTGGCTTTAGACGAGTCGTGTGATATTACCGATACGAGTCAATTTTTAATTTTCATTCGGGGTATAAATGATCGATTTGAAATTATCGAGGAATTACTTTCTACATGTCCTATGAAAAACACAACCATCGTAGAAGACTTTTTTACGGCGCTCCAAGAAGTTTTGGAAAAACAAAATGTAAAGTGGGACAAAATTGTCAATATCACAACCGATGGGTGTCCCAGTTTCACAGGAAAGAACATTGGGTTATTAAAAAGAATAAGTGATGAAATAAAGTGCATTCCAGAAAAAGAAATAATTTTTTTACATTGTATTTTACATCAAGAAATACTTTGTAAAAAGGTTATGAAACTAAAGCACGTTATATCGATTGTAACAATGGTTGTTAATTTTATTCGTGGACGAGCATTAAACCACCGTCAATTCGTAAACTTTTTAAAAGAAATTGAATGTGAATTTATTGATATTCCTTACCATACGGAGATTAGATGGCTAAATCTTTCAAAAAAGTGTTAAAACGATTTAATAATTTGTTAGATGAAATTGTGAACTTCTTAAATATTAAAAACAAGCTTAAAGAATTTGAAGAACTAAAGGATGAACAATGGTTGAGTGATCTTTCCTTCCCAGTTGATTTGTTATCATATTTAAACGAATTGAATTTATCCTTACATGGAAAGGGACTATGCTAGGAATCATGAGAACTGGCGCGTCAAGGTCATATTTGAATTGTATGAATCAAGTTTCAGAAATCGCATGTCTATTATCATATGTTATATACATTTACTATATTGCATACTTCATACTTATCGATAATCTATGTGACATAATCTAGAAAATAGGTTAGCACAATGGCGTTGACATGTGACATGTCAATCTTGCATTTAATAACGACATACGTTTTTGTTGTTCCAAATAATTTACATAGCAGACATACGTTTCAGTTTTTATCTCTTTCATCAACATGCGCACCGAATGCGAGAAGGAAACTCATAGTGTCAAAAATTGTTGCATACAAATGGCCTTGACACGCCACCTCTCATGAATCCGACCATATTTATTTATGATATATACACCACAAATGTCACCTGATTCACAACAAAATTTAAATTAAATAAATAAATAAATAAAGGGAAAATAATTTAAAAAATAGTGATTATAAAAAATATGAAATGATAATAAACGATTTATTCACAGAATTTCAGACAACATTTGAAGATTTTAATAAAATTTCTAATGATCTTTCATTAGTAAGTCTACCATTTGCTTTTAATGTCGACGATGCAGTATTCAACTAGAACTGATAAATTTACAATCAAGTTTAGTATTAAAAAATCAATTTGCTGAAAAATCAATACTGGAATTTTATGCTTCTTTAAATCCGGAAATTTTTAAAAATATTCTGGATTATGCACAAAAATATTTGGATCAACTTACCTGTGCGAAAGTACATTTTCGTTAATGAAACATACAAAAAGCAAAATCAGATCGAGAATAACAGATGAAAATTTGGAAGCAGTTCTTCGAATAGCTACTAGTGAATTAGATCCTAAGTATGATGTAATAATAGATCAGGAACATTCTAAATTTAATCCATCACACTGAAGATTGTGTAAAAAGTTTATTGTATTCATTTTTTTACATGATAATAATAATGTTCATTAATTACAAATTTTTAATTTTATTTATAATTTATTCCAATTGAGGTAAATATGTATTTATTATTTTTATTTTCTACTTTGTTAATAGTTTTCCTATTCAAATAATTTAACATTTTTTGATTATGTAAATAATTTTTGATAGCTTTTAATTTGCTATGCAGGGTATCTCTCATATCCCCGAATTTTCATTGATTTTCACGAAAAATTTTGTGGGGTATATGGTATACCCCGCCTGGTAACGCAAGGGTTAAATAATTCAATCTGTTCTGGCCCGCATCATCATATGAAAATTGAAAATTGGCCCGATGAAGAAAAAACCCCTGCTTTAGAGCGTGAAATGTCCCACAAATAATCTTTTTGATTTTGCTTTAAAATACATAATTAATTAATGCAATCAAATAATTAAGTACTTACATTTGAAGTGTCACTTTTTAAAATGTACACTGTTATTGTTTTTGTTTGCATCAATCATTCATTTCTAAAAATAAATGTATTGTTAAAATCGAATTTGTGCCTTGTTTTAGTCATTCTGGTTAATTGGCTCGCCTTTGCTCTTAGTGGGCATTATTTAAGAATGACATAATTTACTAATTTATTTTTTTAAAATTTGTGCCAACTTTAGAATTAAATATAATATACAGAAATTCATGTAAAAAAATCAATCGGTGTCTTATTTCCTTTAATTATTTTATCATAAAAGGGTAAATACAATTTTTTAAAACATAAATTCTTCGATATTCACCTAGTGAGACACCGTAATAACGATACACAACAGAAACCTCTTGCGGCATTTAGTCCGATCGGCTGTTGTCAACGAGCTCGATATGCTTGATATTCATTGATCTTTACTTTTTACGCTTTGATCCAGATCACAACGGAATCTGCACAATTGGGAGAGAGATATGTTGCGGAGCCTCACCACTCGGTGGAGCCGTACATTAGTCAACGTCAAACACAACTTTGTTATAATGGATATTAGTGATCTTAAATTTGATATTACATGTACATAAAAAGAAATAAGGCGCAGTTGCGTTAGTAAATAAATATTTATAAAAATACAGAGCAATTAAGAAAAAAAAAGCATGCAAACGTTTGTTGTCCACAATAACACGTAATCAACTATTCAAGGTGGTAATTAATATTAGGGTGCACTATCGACGCCAGTTACATCACTTGTAGTGTGGTTATATGTTATATGTGACCAAGAACACGCCCAGGAACGCAGTGTATATAGACGTGATTAGAACAAATAACTAATTCGTTTTAGAACAATAGATCAATTAGGTAACAGTTAAGAGTTACACTGAAGAATAAATGTGAATGCAAATTTATTTGCGTAGTGGATGTCATTTTTATAATATTTAATTATATAGGTATAACGTCACTGAAGAATCAATACCTCGTAACCCGAAAATGCAAATTAATGTTACCCACTGTACTTGTGGCTTACGAGGTGCTGCAACACGTTTTTAGGGATACGAAATATTGCAATAACTTCTCAAACATTAAATCTAACTCATTGTGGCTTACAATATTCTTACACAAGCTCAAGTCAAGTCAAGTCAAATAAAATTTATTAAGTTACGATATTCATACACAAGCTCAAGTTAAGTTAAGTAAAATTTTTGCATTTTTGTGGGTTACAAGGTATTGCTTTTACAGCGACGATATGTAATTATACAGCGTGTGTAAAAATTCGCTGCAAGCTTCAGGTGGCGTTGTTCCTCGAACAAAAATAAGATAAAAATCTTATTACAGAAAAACCTATAAAGGCTTCTTGAAGATGCACGAAGTCTTCAAAGTTCAAAATTAGTAACAGTAAAGAGAGTTGATTTTTTTAAATTAAGTGCGTTTACGAACTTTTTTGCAAAGGAATTTTTGACTTATTTTTGTTCGAAGAACAACGCCACGTAAAGCTTGCACGCTGTATATGTTCTGTGCATCTAAATATTTCCAGTTTTGATTAATATTAATTTTTAATAAAAATTGCCAAATGCCACCGAAACTGGGTTTATGCTCTCCATTATAACAGAAAACGTATACGTACACTCTGGGTCAGATAAAGGTAGTATTACAAACTTTTTTCAAAAAAATTTTATGGTGTAGTATTACCTTTTAATGTCAAAACTATTTAATAATTTATTAAACGACAAATATAATTTTAGACTTATATACCTAATGGCACGAAAACTTACTAACATCATAGACTTCTTTCATAACTCAATTTGAGGTTGTACTACATATATTTTCTGACGGTTTATAGTATATACCACAAAAAATAATTCTGGCTACTCAGCCTTGAAGTCTTTCTGAGCTTCATTAGTTTGTTGCAGCCTAGCTCGGCAGTCGTGGCCCTTCAAAGAAGGATAGAAAGATCGTTGAACGAGCCAGTTCCAATCATTTCTGGGAATGCGGGCAGTTAAGCATTCGCAATAGCACGACCAATGAAGCCTACCTTGGCCTTAGTTTAGAATAGTGGAAAAGTATATTACGAATATCTTTCTCTTATTGTGATTGCTAATAAAAATATTGTAAATGCAAGACATTTTAAATGCTACTTACAACATATACATCCATTATATTCTGTAATACGGTATAATTATGATATTTAGGTAATTGGAATATGCTTATTAAACATCAAATAGATATTTGGGGAAGTACCGAATGGATCAGATATATAGGGTTCAGCGCATAAACGTTACAATGAACGAGTTATACTTTGAAAGATTCGATAACTTTACATCTTTAGGGAAAAAACAAGAGCCAATAACATCAGAAGGAAGGAATCAGGATATTCTGTTCTCATGTAGGTATCGTATAAAATACCACGAATGAGACGGCGGATATAAGATAAGCCGAGTGAGGAAATTGATACCCAAACGATGAAGACAGAAATATATGGAAGTGAATGAAAAAAGATGTTTTTTTTCAGTCAAAACGTACCCATGGTTCTAACGCAACCAGAGGAAGAGAAGAAGATAAAATAATAATAAAATTACTCATTCAACTATTGTGGATAATTGTAAAATTATATATTATTATACAATTCAAGTACTGGACAGTTATCTACAGTTGTATTTTGATCACATTATTTAAATATCATGTCGATCAACAAGGAAGAGTGAATATAATTCTATATTACTTCACGAGCTTTACAGAAACGTTAATTTCCTGTTTAATAAAAGCTAATTTACATCACGCACAACAAAAGAACATGGAATGCCGTTTGTCACTGGCTTTAGAGGCGTTATTGCAGGAACAAGCAAAGCGGTTATATTTAGAATTCATTACTTAGTAAAAATTTAATTTGAGAACTTCTTAACTTTTATTACTACGAAAATATACATCCTGCGGGAAACCAATTAATTAATTAAAAATCTATTAACAATATTGAAATGGAAATAAATAATAATAAAAGAATATTTGATATATGACAACTACAAGTCCATTATGTACTGTATATTCATCGTAATAAATTTGAATGTAACTTTTATTTAACGATACATAAATTTGCATTATCAGACAATTTTTGATTTACTTACTATTTCTTGGACTTCTATAATAAAAACTTACCGTTTTCAATGTAGTAAGACGTTTCATTGTACCGATCGTCAGTAAATCCAGGCCGTTTAGCCTTTAGAGCTTTGGTTTCAAGTTTCGCCTGAAAGAATAAAAACACGATTTACTGCTTGTGCACCATAAAATCAGGATAATAAAAACTTGAAAACGTTGTACACAATGAAGAAAACGTGATGTTGAACTACGCTAACGAGGAAGTCCCCTTTTTGCTGCCCCAATTTGTTTAAATTACATACGAGCTCGTCTCTAATTGAGTTTTTATAAAAGCATAAGTGCAGTTTTCGTTAATGGAAGGTTATAATTAAACGTAAAAATAAACGTCACACTACTAGATGAATAGTCCACAATACGATGATAATTTATGAAATGTTTATATTAACCTTTACTTTTTAAACCGTCACACTCGCGCCACCACGAACAACTTACTCATATTGTAACGTACATAAATGACAAGTGAAATATAGCGATCAAAATAGTTTACATAATGTTACCGCTCGATATACATAACGATATAAAAACTTGCTTTGGAGTCGGTGCGATTTGGAGGCGGAAAACGGAAACATTAATTATAGCCATTGGCTGCATTAAATAGCTGGTACTGTAGCGCGGTTAATAAATAAAGAACTGCGAAAATCGGACGATTAATAGGTAGCCATTCATCTACGGTTTTCTCTGCAGAGTTTAACCGTGACTGTGAACTACAGACATCACTACGTACTGCTGTGATAAGCGCTCTGGCTAAATAATTAATTTTAATTTAATTTTTCAATAAGCGTTTGCTCATGGCGCTTATTTTTCCTTTTGATTTTTACTTACCACAACAACATTTTTTTTTTATTGTGTGCTTACGAAGTTTTTTGTTGATTTCAAACACAAATAAAACAAGTGTGAAAATTTAAATAAATATATTGAGACTTGAAAATTGTAAATAAAATTATTAAACAACAACAACAATAATAAATGATTAATGAAAAATTATTTTATTAATAATTAATTAACTTTTATTCAACAAGAATTAATTTAATTGAAATCTTATTAAATTTTTTTATGATTTCTAAACGTTACGGATCGTTTAGGGAAGTATTAACCAAGTTGTCATATCATTCTGTGCTAATAATTTTACATTAAATTTGTTTTCGACTAATTAAATTTAATTAGTCGAAAACAAATTTAATGTAAAATTATTAGCACAGAATGATATGACAACTTTGTTAATTTAACAACAGATGGCGATAGAAATGGAAACAAAAATCTAACGATAGGAATGAGTTACAATTTAAAATAGCTTTAAATTTCATTGAAATGGCATCATTTATAATTAAATTCAATTACACAATCAATAAAACAAAACTAACACTCACTTTTATAACCGACAAATAACCGTTATGGAGTATGAAAATGACAACAGATCAATGTACTCACATGTTGCAATAAATATATTTATTGCTTGATAAAGATTAGGAAACACATTTTTATATTATATTTGGTGTGTTGTAATAAATATATTTTATTGCACTTTGAGTTTTACTGGTTGATGCTCAAGAATAAAAGATAAGTATTATTATTAATTAACATATTTATGCATGTATAAGTTAAAATGTATATTTTGTTTTGTTGTTGTTGTTGTTTTGTCTTTTATAAATTGATTACACCAATTTAAACTTATATCTACTTACTTTCATATATTTTTCCTTGAGTTCATCAAAAACGGTTTTGCAAGTTTTTGGAATTATGCACCCTAATTAATGTCTGCACTGCTATTCCGACAGAAAATTTTAAATCCTTATATGATCTACCAGTAGTAAAAACTGAAGTGTTGCAGTTAATCGTTCCTCTGGAGTGATAGCTTCTCTCATCACAGTATCTTGCTTCAAAATACGATTTTTTAATAATCTCAGCAATAAATCAAATATTTTTCCATCAATTCTTAATTAATTTTTAAAACCATCTGGGTCATTTTCTCTAAGTTCTTTTAATAGTGGTAGATGTCCAAGTTTGTTTTTTTTTTTTTTTTTTGAAGTAATCCAATTACGACGACTTTATAATTATTTGGTATTATTTTCATATAAATCATCCCACAACAAAAAGCAAATTTTTGTTACTAAGTTTATATATTTTATTTACTGTTCGGAAACAATAAAACTGTCACTAAAACTTATAGGTACTTCTAAATTCCACGGTTCTGTCGAAGTTTGCATTAAGAGTATTGGAATTGTAGTGGAATTGTATTGTACTGGAACTGCAGCGTTCAGAAAGTGTGAGAAAGTGTGGGAAAGCGCAGGAGAAAATATAAAGAGGAAAAAGGACGAAAAACAAGGGACGGCGAGGAAGTTGGTGAGGTGGGAAATGAAGGTGAGTAAGTGAGGAGGTGACACGGTAGCAAGGATAGTGGCGAAGGAGGGGAAGGATGAGGTAAAGAATGAAGAGAGACGTAGATGATATCGAAGGAAACGTAAACAGCAGTTAAAGGAAGTGGGATTGCAAGAAAGACATAGTAGGGTGAGGGTAAATATAAGGAAATACAGGTAACGAGCGGAGTACTAGAGTATATGAAAGAAAGTGCATCAGGTGAGCAGAGAATGATTGCTAGGTTCAGGTGTGGTAGTGAAGAAAAAGGGAACAAGATATTGGATGAAAGAATATAAAAGAAAATGCAGTATATGTGAAGATAGATGGGACCACTGGGGCAGCGACTGAAGAGGGTTAATGGACGTAGGATGAAAGAAGGAAAGCAACAGTATGGAAGAAGTACTTCAATGAGAAAGGGGAGGAGTGGAAGATATTGGAAGCAAAGAAGAAGGAAAAAATTAATCAGTGTTATATTCTTGTATCTGTATATTGTGTGTAGTTATATTTGTATATAGATGTTAATGTATTTTTAGGGATTGCCAATAAAGGTTGTTTATATATAAATATTAATAATTCGACCCAAGAAAGAAAGTTTGACTGCACCATAGACAATAGATAACGACATAATACTAAACCCTCCGAATTTTTACTACCCATTAGAAAAATAGGTTCCTGATTATTTTGTTAAACTATCGAAAACCATAATTCTAAAATCAAGAATTTTTTTGCATTTAAGATGTCGTATTATACTTTTTATTTTATTCTTAACGTTCCTTACGCATAAACGTTATAACTTCTAATAGGTAATAAGAAAAAAAAATATATGTAGTTGTTGAGAACTATTATAAATTATTATAAATATTGTCGTATATGTATACAGGATTAGGATTAGTATACAACATTAGTGTGATATTCTTCGATATCTCCGTTGTTATGCAAAATACGAAAAATATTTTAAGACAAAAGTATTTTGAATTTATGGTCTCCACCACCTTAAATTTTCAGTTATATGGAGTGTTTCGTTTGTGCGCAACCACAAACGAACAAATTTAAAATTTTAAATGGAACACCCTATATATTATTACATTTTTTAATTCCCTGCGTAAATCTAATATAAGTTTGTGTAAAATAATATTTATCTGTGTATTCGTTTTTAAGATATTTGCATTTATTCGGAAATTTTGACAGCTGACGGTCTTCGGCAAAACGCCTATAGTTCAATAACAAAATACAGCAAGATCATGAAATTTAAAACTACGAAACTTAATTACTTTTATGATTCTCAGGAGGGATAACAGTGTACGAAAATTAAAAAATACATCAATATCTCGAAAATTATTAATATTAACTACATATGTTGCTTATTCAAATTAATAGACAATTAAATTTTGCTTTCGACTAATGCATAAAAATATAGCACTTCCATTTAAAAAAATTAAGTTTTCCGCATTTCAATTGTTTCAAATAGAAGAAGATTTATTAATTATGTTGTGTTACATATCGAATTTCTAATGATTTCACTATTATCACTAAAGATCCCTCTAGCGTTGCATAAAATTTTATGATCTTGCTGTATTTCGTTATTAAACTATAGGTGTTTTGCCGAAGACCGTCAGCTGTCAAAATTTCCGAATAAATGCAAATATCTTAAAAACGAATAGACATAGACAAATATTATCTTATACAAACTTATATTAAAATTACCCAGGGAATTCAAAAATGTAATAATATATGGGGTGTTCCATTTAAAATTTTAATGTTGTTCGTGGTTGCGCACAAACGAAACACTCCGTATAACTTTTATGTGGTGGAGACTATAAATTCAAAAAACTTTTGTCTTAAAATATTTTTTGTATTCTGCATAACAACGGAGATATAGAAGAATATCGCACTAATGTTACACCCTGTATATCATAATTAAATTTAGTTTTATCAAATAGAAACACGTATGCCGTTTAGATAATATTATAATGCTAAGAAAAAAGAAAATTTAAAGTACAAATCAACTAAAGAAGCTTATACTTGAATTATATCCGCCTTCTTCAATAAATGTTCGAGAGAAATTCAAATGTAATAAGAGTTGCATTACAAAGTTGCCAGACAGTTGTCGAACGCGTAAACGTATTTCATTTCTACCGCTGGAGCTCCTTCGAAAAGTAGGAAAGAATAAATCAATCTGTCTAATTCAGTTCATGCGCACGTTGAGGCTCTAAAGTTGCACGCGTACAATAGATTCATATATTGAGCGCCTTTTCAATGACCAATAAAGCCAGATGTCTTTTATGATTTGATACGAATCTGTTGTTTTACGCTTGCGGAGTTTCGATAAAAAGTTTAAGAATCAATTTTAAATATAAACTAGAATACCAAGTGGCATAAAATACTATGTTCTTTCCTTAAATCTCACTAATTACCCAGACACCTTTCTTCTACCCCAGGAAAATCAGGGAAGACACAACAAAGAATGTAAACCGAGATGATGGCTAGTATGGCAACACATGGATGTCCCTCATTAAACCGACCGCCATACCCCACCAGGTCGCTAATCCGACGGTGTCACGGTTACCTAATGCATTTCAGTCTTAGCATTCCAACATCAACAGCCCTGAAGATGTCTCTTACGACAATGGACGAAACCTCGGCAAATAGCAGCCAACAACGAACGCCATAAGTTTTCCACTTCGCGTAAATTTGTTCTTTACGATATTTTATGAAATCATGGGAGAGTGCGATGGAAAACTTGAGCACGTCGAAAAACTAAAGTAAAGATCGCCCTGAAAATACAGTCAGTTTCTTAATACTGATTTTTATTAGCAACCATTATTAAGTTAAAAAATGAGGTCAACGAAATTTATACAAATTTGACAAAAATACTTTTGTTTTCAAGCATGTTTTTATATTAATTAAACTAATGTAAATTCGTAGATAACAATTCAGTATAACTTCAAACCTTTTATATAAACTAATTAAAAGATCGGGTTTACAAGAGAAAAAAAAATTTGATTTTACGAAAAAATCTCAAAGGAAAAAGAAATTTTGCTTGATTTGAAATCCCCATTTATGTTATCAAAACTTCAATACGACTACTCTGTACTCTTAAAATAAAATTTTTAATTTTTTAAATTTGATTATATAGTAGCTGTTGCCTAGCGGCAAACAATTTAAATATCAGAAATATCGTAATCGTAAATAAGTACAAAATCTTGACTTTATAATGAATTTAATACAGTGTTATGGTACGGTTGATGGAAGTTCCCGTAACGTAATTAGAAAATTTAACCAAAAATTTGAAAACGTTTATGTCTCGCGCATGGGTGCACAAAAAAGCTTGTGGAAAAGTCTTTAGAAACAGGCTCAGTGAAGACTCGGCAGAAAAAGAAAACACCTAATGACGAAAAATTTCTTTAAGAAGAAGGGAGCTCCAGACAGGAATCAGAAAGTTTTACAAACAAACAGTTCTAAAGTTCTAAGTTTCATGCTTATAATCTTATAGACCACGCTTTGGAGCCAGGAGATGATGCAAAACGACATCATTTTTGTCTATGGATGGGTGGCGGAATTATGACAAATCGAAAATTTCATCGTTACATCATTTTTTCCGACGAGTCAACGTTTTCGAATATTTTAGATTTATTATGAAGTTTTATACAAAATCAAAAATAAAACTTTGTTTATTCAATATTTTTGTTTTTATTTCTGACATTTCAATTAATTGTCAACAGGTAACGCCTGCTATCTAAACAAATTTAACAAATTATAAAAAAATGCTAAAAAAAATCGCTTTGAGGTTTTGATAACATAAATGGGGGTTTCATATCAAGCAAAAATTCTTTTTCCTTTGACATTTTTTGTAAAATCAAAGATAATTTTTTTCCCTCTTGTAAACTCGATTCGGCATCTAACGCACCCACGCCTTCATCTCCTTAATTTTTAAGATATTCGAAGTTTAAAAAATATTTCCATGTAGTTTTTCCCGTAGTTATTATACAGGTATAACACAAAGTATTTTTTCTTATGGCACACCCCTTGTATATTTTTCCATATTTCAATTCTGCCTATCGAAATACACACCTGTAAATATAAATTTTTAAATCTTATAATTCGTGAGTTTGTTAATAGTTATAAAAAAATTAAGGTAATGTGGTAATATCTTAAACAGAAAAGAAGGCGCCAGAAAACAGTCCTTGTAGAGGATATACAATTAAATATAATCCGTTTTTTACCGAAAATCCTCAAACTCAAAAGTTATAGCAGGTGTTTTCAATACACTGTCAATGTGTGGTGTGCAATAGTTAATGGCAAAATTAATGGAGTTCTATTTATAGAAAGAACACTTACAGAACAAATATATTTACATTATCTACAAAATGAAATTGAAAACCTTATTGACGGTATTCATACATACATAGAGAATAATATTTAATCGTTTATGATGTTTTGTTATTGTTGATGTTTTTTTTTTGTATATGTTACTCTACTTTTTGTTAATTTTGTTACTTGCTAGTACCCATTTACTTTTGGTTAAAATTTTTTGTTTTATATACTATTAACGATATAAAAATTCTGTGGACATATTTGAAAAGTACGAGAAAAACTACATGGAGATGTTTTTATAAATATTCGAACATCTTAAAAATTATGATCTCCATAATTTTAAGGGGGTGGAAGCGTTAGGTGCCGGACCGTGTACGGGAATACGTATATAATTGCACAAATAGAAGATTTAACAGGAAAATTGAATTCACTTAAACGACGGACAAAAACTCTTCGCATGTAAATTATATTACTGATACTTTTATTCAGGTAGAATAAGAACCTTTACGCAATTAATATCGATGTTGAGGTAATCTAGCAACATTTCCTTTTTAGCAAATAGCTTGCTTAATGTTTTCGCAATATAAAAAATTTAAAAAGGTATAATTTAATTTGTCCCAAACATTTTATGTTAAAGGTTAAGTAGGAATTTGTAGAACTGTTTTGCTATGACACTATGAAAGATATTAGCACTAACTGTCAATAGCAATTGTTAACACAATGGTTTTCATAAACAAAAAGCATAAATGAATAATCCGTAATTGTGTCTATAAAAATAGAAGATGAATTTCAAAGATAGAACAACCTGGAATTCGTAAATATTATAGGTTAATTTGCATGGCCAACCTTTAAGCATATTTTACTTTTGCCAACGAAACTTTGATTTTGGCATTATGTAATTCAGATTTATGTATGAATTCATCATTTATTGATGATGTATGGCATTTTTAAAATTTGTACTAAGGGTAATTATAAATTATCAATGAAAGTTGTTTTAGCTGTTGAATCATTTGATATAATAAAATGTATGTGTAATAAAATAACACTGTTTAGATTTTCGCTTGTTTATTTCTTAATGACAAATTTTTCGCCAGCATATCTGAAGAAGCCGCTGTTCTTCAGATATGCAGTAGCTTCTGTGCTGGCGAAACAATTGTCATTTTATTATACATAATTGATATGGTTTTTCATCATGTCGTCGAATCGATACAGAATATAATAATATTATAACAAATAGCAGATTGTAATCACTTATCAACTGGTACAATAGAAAACACTTACATTATTGATCTATATCTCAGAGATAATAAAATGCGTCATTCAGTGAAGTGTTTGCATTCAATGAAGTGTCGGCATGTCGAGTAAGAAAACACCTTAAATGATTTTATGGCTGTCATTTTATGAAGTGGCCGGCAGTTTGTACAATTTGACTAAAATTAAAAATTGGAGAAAATCGTATGTTTACAAAAAATTTGAAGTTCTGAATACTGTGATATAAGAAAATGAATAATTTATGATATAATTTTAATTAAACAAATTGTATTGGGGTTTATAAAAATACCGTAAGTGATAATTTTGTTGGTATTTCGTAAAAAATGGAAAACAATTGTATTGTATTGGATTGTTACAAAGTGTTTCTTAACATATTTTCATTTTATTTCAAATTGGTAGTTAAAACATAATTTATCAGATAGTTAAAACCAAATATTATATCTGGCAACTCACTAGTCTAACAGTCTTGTTCTGGGTTTTATAAGTTGGTTGGGGCATTTCATAGTTATTATTATTATTATTAGTAAATGCGGAATATTTAGAATCCGCAGCACTTAGTACGCATCATAAAGGACACCCAGGAAAACCAACCCAGATAGATTATTGGTACTTACTAGCGTTATGGAATAGAAAATATAGGATTGCGCACAAAGGTGGTACAACTGATTTAGAAAAATCTAATAAATCTTTTTATAAATATATACAAGGAGAGATATTCAAAATATTCAAAACTATTCCATTATATGTCAAATCAAAAATGAAATGTAATCTCGGCTCATAATAGTTTGTGTGCCAATTAATCTATTGTTTAATGATTTTTGTTTAGCAAATCTAACATTTGTTTTTAATGAACGTTGTTTTTGTTTTGTAAATACAATTTTAATATAAAAATAACTATCTAAAAAAAATTTTTATCGTTATATCATGCATCAGCTGGCTTTTATTTGGTGTATCTGTTACTACATAATTAGCCGGTACTACATCAAATCCTTAAGCACATCATGACAGGCCGGATTTTACTATTTCCCTGGAATATAATAGGATTAGTTAATAGTATTAACTTTAGGATAAAGTAGTTTCACTAAAAAATATATGACAAATTATTATTTGTGATAGTTAAATACTTTCTTGATTTTTTTCTTCAAAGCTTACGATACGTATTTTGTTTGTCGTCTATAAATATCCCGAAATTCTCGAGTTTCAATAAAAAATAAAATATAGCAGTGTTCTTGCAGTGACAAAGTAACATAGAAAACATAGAAACAAGAACACTGCTGTATTTTAAACTCGAGAAATTCCGGATATTTATAGACGACAAACAAAATACGTATCGTAAGCTTTAAAGAAAATGTACTAATCCAAAATTAAGAAAGTATTTAACTATGACAAATAATAATTTGTCATTTATTTTTTAGTAAAACTATAATACATGTTATGTTCACGGGTTGCGTCATGATGCGTCATAATTATTGTAATATGATACTTTTAATTGTAATATGATACCTTAAACGTGATCTTAATTCATTTGCTAATTAAATAAATGTCACGAAGACACGTTCATCATAGTATATAAGTTTTTTTTAAAACCTCCACCGGCGACAAAAGAACTTAACATACATACTAAATAAGAAAATGCGTCAACATAACCGAAAACAAAGCGCAAAAATTGAATACCTAAATATAGGAAGTGAGATTACTCGGCTACGAAGGTCAACAGATATTAATCAGACAGACATGAATAACTGCAACGTGCCGGATTGTGAAATTGTGAAATAAATACGAACTTTCGCTAATTAGGGTAATTTCGCTAAACACTAACGAAATCAGATATCAGTCAGGCGAGACAAGATTAAATGCGACGTTGTCGGATTCGAAATAAATACAAACTTTCTCTAAGGTAATTTCGATAAACACTAATGAAACAAAAAGAAGGGCCAAGCCTCCGAGGCGTCGAATCGGGAAAGGCTTTTAATGCTGCGATATATGGAGAGGTTAGAGGAAATGTTTACCACAATAGTGGAGAAAGTGGGAGATATGGACGGAAATCTAGAACGAATGGTTGCGGAAGTGGAAGCGATAAAACGAGAGAATACGAAATTAAAAGAAGTGGTGGGAAAACACCAAAAAGATAGAAAATCTGGAAAGAGAAATAAGGAAGAAAATGTAATGATAAAAGGAATAGTGGATGTAGAAGACGAAAGACGAAAAGGAAGAACAAACAGAGTGAAAGGTTCTAGCAGTACTGCTAGAGTAGGACTCGAAATGGACAAGAAGCTAGACTTACACGAAGTAAGAAAGATAGGGAAATATAGATTAGGACAGCAAAGACCCATACTACTGAAAGTAACAAAAAAAAAAAAAAAAAAAAAAACGTGCACGAAATGAGATACTAGAAAAGTTGGGAAAGTTGAAGGGCACCGATATATTGATAGACGAGGACTACACAAAAGAAATAATTGAAGTTAGAAAAAAAACTTATCTCGTAAATGAAAGAAGCAAGAAGTAAAGGGCTAACGCATATATAAGACATAATAAGCTAGTTGTGAACAACGAAATATACAGCACCAGCAGACTCAACAGACAGATGGAGGAAAAGTAGGAAAAAATGAAAAGGAGATAAAAAACCACAATAAGAGAACTGTTAGTATCAGATCCACAGAAAAGTATAGATTCTAAAAACATATAAGGAAAATAACCAGAACAGGAACAAAAAACTATTAAAGCAAAATAGGAACTTGAAAAACGATGACGGCAAAGGCTATGTACAAGGATTGGATTGTAAGAAAAAAAAGAAAAAACTGTAATAATGGGAACGTGGAGAACAAGGCGACTCTACGAAGAAGGAACAATGAAGGAATTAGAAAAAGAAGCCAAAATGGATTTAAAAATCGCATATAAAGGAAACGGGGATAACAGAATTAGAAGACTACAATTTTCTCAAAAGTGGAGGAGAAACAAGGAGATATGGAATGGGGTTTTTACTAAAGAAAGACATGAAAGAAAATGTTATATTTATGCCGATATCCAACAGACTGTGCTATATGGAATTAAAAAATGTGATAGACATCACGATAATAAACATACATGCCCCAAGGGAAGAAAAGGATGAGAAGGAAAAGGAAGAATATTATCCACGAAATTTTCAATACACTACATAACAACAAAATAAAAACGACTGATGGAGATGCGAATGCGAAAGTAGGCAGAGAACCCATGTGTATGCATACAGCAGGAAAATAAATTTAGGAGGAAACAAATATATTGTAATGTTATTGATACCATGAGACAAGTAGACGGGATAATAATAAAAAAAAAGAGGTGTGTTGATAGAAAAAATCAACAAGATTGTTATACTGTTCCATGTGATAAAATTAAATAAAATTGCAAAAATTATTGATGATATGAAAATTGAACAATATAAAAGTGATTTATACATCAAGATTATAATTTATATAACAATAATACCTATCAGAGAAAATTAACAAGAAAATACAAAGAACCAAGAAGAAATTGGGCCCAGAAAATCGAAACAAAGATAAAACCGCAAGTAAAATTTTATTAAACAGTATACTGATAAAACAGTTTTAAAATCTTTCAAAAAGGTTAATTTATTAATTATGTCATAAAATTTCATTTTATATATGTTGTCAAATATTGTCCGCACGTCGCTTGGTAACATGTGTAATAATTATTAAATTTAGATGACACATATGTTATTCAAAAGGGTTAAGAAGTTTGACAGTTATTAATTTATATATATATTTAACTTTGAATTCTTATTAATAAAATATTAATTGTGTTTAGATATTAATGGATAGCGCCCAACAATAATAAATAAAAAAAAAATTAATTTGATCATCTACCAGCAATCCATTGTACGACCAGAGATTGAGCTAGCTAGCTATTCATATTCTTAATTCACAGCAGCCATTAAAACTATTAAAGTACTTAATATGAGCCAGTAATCGCAGGTTTGAAAATGTGTATATGCTTCCATCAATGGCACCGCCACAATTGGGAAAATTCCACCTACTTTCGAAATTTCTTCTATTCTCAATCTTCAGTCGGTTTCAGAAACTGTAACACATGATTAATTTTTTAGGTAGTTCATATTGGAACACAAGAAGATATTTATAATATAGAATCAATCGGCATGACTACAATGTAACTACATATTTTACCTAAAAACCTCAAAGCCTTCCAGCTTCTTGGTCCTCTAATCAAATTAATTCGAAAAACGGGTAAATTGCCCATCAGGACATGATTGAGAGAACTTCAAAATGTTGCATAAAAAAGAATATGAATTTAATTTCTTTGGGGCAAATGTAACTTAAAAGCTTAGCAAATTAGATGATTGATTAACCGCATTTTATTTTTGGCAAAAAAAAAACTAAAATGTAAATGAAATATTTTGCAGAAAATGGAATGCATAACAGATCCTAGGCTGACTACATTATTTTGAAAACTGTGCCCATACAGAGAAATAGCAATGTAGAAGCTAATATGTCTCAGATTATTCTATTTAAAGAGTCACTATCTTTAATAATAAATATTTTATAATTATTTTCAAATAAGAAATAAAACTACGTTAATTTTTTTTTGGCCTTGTATGTACCAACCATCAAATAATTGTTGAAAACTTTAAGCCTACTGATATCGTAACCAGATTGCAGTAATACTTTCTCTCGGTTTTGTATTTTTCTTTGATATGTACGGTGCCACCAATTTCAACAATTTTTAGAAGCAAACGTTGTTACCCGTGGAAGAAATTCTTATCATATGAGATATAAAATAAAAGAAATAGCATTTTTTTAAAATAAAATTAAGTTTGAAAATACAGCTGTAAACTCTACAATAGATTGAACTAATGTGAGAAGTGCGAAGAACTGAGAGTGTGTGCTCAGATTTCAGATAATCTGCAGACAGATCTTTCAGTCCATATCCGTGAAACGAAAACTGATACTTTAACTTATTAGCGTGCGGCCTGACGAGTTTATATATTTAGTTCAAATCGAACAGTCTGTAGCCTTCGAGAGTGAATGGGGGCACTAACATGCGTTACGACCTACAACATTCGTTTAAAATAAGTCGAAAATTTTGAATTGGTGAGATACACGATCAATATATTACAAAATAAAAAAAGTGAAGAAGCAGTCGAAAAAATAACAACACTTTAGACGATACACAAATGTTTTAATAATTCATGTATATTGTACATAAGCTTCTCCTTTTTTTTTATTAAATCTTGACCAACTTTGCGATAAAAACGTATAGCCAAATTTGAGCATCAAGTATATAATCGAATATATAATCCATATTTCAGTGTCCTATATTATGGTAAATTCTTTAAAATTGTCAAACTTTGAAGACTGTTCATAAAATTGTATACGTCTTCTTAAAACGTATGAAGTTAGGCTTTGTTCTCGAGGAGTTTTAGCAATTTTTAGATTACCGAGAAAAAATTTATTTCTTAAAAAATATTGTTTATTTGAATAAAAACCCGAATAGTTAGAAATTATTGAATCATCTGAATCTAATACCATAAACTTCTTAAAAATATTTTTAACTTTATTGTTTATTTAAAAAAAAAAAAAAACATAATTGTTAAATTACATTCTTTTTATATTATTAGTGTCAAATTCTTGGTTGATAGAATACTTATCTTTTTTTTTTTTTTTTTTCTTGAGCGTGCAACTTGCGTTTTAATTGGTTGCACGCTCAAGAAAGAAAAAAAAAGATTCTTTTTATATTATTCATATTATCATTATTATTATTCGAAAATTCCCGACATTTCGAGTTTTATTTTTATGAATGTTGGTCAGTAAATATTGACGTTTTAAACGATGTATAAATGTAGACCATAAATCTGTTTAACATAAAAAATTAAGCCATTACCACCAACGAAATATTCCGTCGTAATTCAGCGGATTTAGTGCTCTTTACACACCTGATTACCAATTTAACACATTAAACTTCAAAATTTATATATAGATGTCATTTTTATTTTATTTGGCGTTTATATTTACAAATTATTTACTATTTTATAAAATATACAAACGAAAATATGTTTTATTTTAAAACAGAAATAACTATACAGCAAAGTATAAGACTTTAAATAAATATTCATGGCAATTTCTTTAGTCGTAGTTGTAAAGATGTAGAGCAATAATAAACACAGTCATTTAATCTGGTTAATAAATTTATTTTGCCTGTTTCTTTTTTATTATTATTATTTTTAAAATAAAAATAAATATTCATGGCAATTTTTCAGTTCGTAATTGTAAAGATGTAAAGCAATAATAAACACAGTCATTTAATCTGATTAATAAATTTATTTTGCCTGTTTCTTTTTTATTATTATTATTTTTTTTTAACACTTAATTTCCTTTATAAAAACTAATACTGCCACAAAGTGTAAGCTAAAAATTATCTTCCAATCCACGATATAAAATTAATATTCAACATCTTAGTGTTACTAAAGTTATATAAATGGAAGAGTAAATATGTGGTAACTTTGGCGAACGTAAATTAAATTGGTTTCACGATCTTAGCCATACTAACGATTAAAACAATTTATTAGGCATAATTTCGACATTGCTAACTAGATCTGTGTATTATCGATTCATACCTTCATACTATTTCGTGCAGTCAGTTTTCATGTACAGTAAATACTACAAACTTTTCCAAACATTCGTTTTTCAAAACTACTACAGTGTATTAAATTTTATTTATTGTAAATTATAATACAGCGATCGAATATTCAGATGAACCCCGTATTAAATTAGCCGGACCAATTAAACTTAAAATCGTTGAAGTACCAAACAATGCCATAAATGTAAGAATTTGAATAATAATAGAGCTGTTAAACACAATTACGTATTAAAAGTTTTCGTAGGACAAAATTAGCAAGCTGCTAATAACGTTATAATCCGAGAAAGCACCTGATCCTGAACAATGAAAGCTCGTTAAAAATTCACAAGTTCTCGAAACATAATGCATTTCATGAATAACGTCTTATTAAATGTTTTCTTGTTCGTTTTTATTTAAGATATACAGTAATTTATCATCACGATATAGTTAAACTATCCATTTATTCTTATTATTATTAAATAATATTATTATTATAATAATTAAACTATTGATTAAACATATATTGCAACTAAATTAATAACGACTCTTTAATTAAATTAATGGTAATTTAACGCGTGTGTATTTAAGCGAAATCTGAATTTCTGTTTGAGAAAATTATGTCTTACTGTTTTATTTCGGTTTTCTTTTGTGGTCCACGCCTAAGTTAAATAACTTTCAATTTGCGAAATTTACGAAATATCGCAAAATTATTCTATTGTAGTGTATACTAACAGTACAGTAATAAAAGTAATAGTACAGTAAATAAACAGAAACTATTTCATAATTCGTATTGAATATCAGTTTTCCTATTTGGTGACGTATAATTTTATACGGGTGTCCCCGAAAGGTCTGTACAAAATAATAACACATATTCCTGAGGCCAAAATAGAACGATTTAACCCAACTTACCTCTATTCAAAGTTGCTTCGTTTAGCCGCTAGAGGGATACAAATTTCCTGAAAAGAGATTGTTTTTTCGAGAAAACTTTATAACGCTTTTCGCGATTGGGACCAAATTTGGTATGTGGATTTGTACTGAAAGAAAGCATTATTTGGCATGTTATTTTCTCTTCTGCCTGTTTTGTAAGTGGTCAAAAAATGGTCATCCACATCTTAAGAAGCTCATACTTTTTTTGTTATTTGATGAAT
>JAFFZR010003114.1:0-14657 GCA_018397195.1 Lethrus apterus
AAATTATTTCTGTATTAAATGTATTCTTTTAAAAAGCAATTTATTCTTTTAAGTAAAAAAAGAAGTCATTTTGAAGGTATACAAGTACTGATCAAGCTAATAATTTGACACTTCTCTTCTTTTAAGGTTATAGTTATAAAATAGTACCAACTTAGCAATGTCGCCACCTTAAAATTTGAGGTCACGTGGTGGTCACTTCCAATTGCTCACTCTGTACATAAACTCATACTTTGTGGCAACTTAAAAATCATCATTATCGAAGATATTTGCATTTATTGACGTAAACGTAACCTCAATTTTTCAGACATTTACGTTCCTCAATTCCAAGTATGAATCGGCGCATTTGATGAAAAGAAACCCGAGGAAAGTAACGTGGACCATTTTCTACAGGTAATTTCGACAAAGCTACCTGGACACATTTACAGTAATTTATTTTAGAAGAAGAAAGGACAAAAACAGGAAGCCACTAAGAAACGTACGAGAAGGGCGCAAAAATTCCAACGTGCCATCGTTGGTACTTCTTTGAATGATATTTTCGCTAAATATAATCAAAGACCGGAAGTTAGAAAAGCACAACGTGAACAAGCCATACGGTACGTTACCAATTGTTTCCAATGCATGTGATTATGCGTTTGTGTAGTGCTGCCAAAGAACAGAAAAGGCAACCAAGGTTCAAAAGAAAGTAACGGCGCCGGCCAAAGCAAAGAATTCTTCCAAGATGAAGGCAAATAAGAATGTATCGAAAGCTGCACCGAGAGTGGGACGAAAACGTTAATTTATTTTTATGTAATTAATAAATTTCTTATTATAAATTTAATTACATACAGTTTTATTTTATCCAAATATTTTAAGATTAATGAAAAAAAATGAAAACAACAAAGTAAGGTAATTTTCATTTATAAAAAATATAAAACTATAAAATAATCATTTAACATTACATAAATCTCTAGACTCTAGACCTTTATGTAATACATATCCAACCAAACAGCAAACGGGCATCAATATAATACCAAAAATTGCGGTCACTACTATAAACAACACTAAGAGATCCCTTATGAAAAGTAAACTTTTTAAAATTGTTTCTGTTCGATCCTTTCTTTAAATAACTTGAAAGTCTATCGGCGCGAGGCACACTAGCAATTTTGCTGCCGTATGACGTTGACTCAGAGTAGCCTATTATACGAGATGTTCGTTGCTGAATAATTTGGTAATTCTGCATAAGCTTTGTTACTTGCACAACCGGAAACACTAGTGCCTAACCGGCTGCACATCGCGTAGGTTTTGCATTGCATATATAATGCAAGCAATGATAATAGTAAGTTTATTGTTACAATCACATATAAAAACACTGCCGACTTGTTTCCCAGTATCACTTCAATATGACTGTGTTTAATTACAACATAAGGTTGTTGCTTGCTCGATTCACTATTTAAATTCATATTCTTTAATTTTTCGAAAGAATGTTCTAATATTTCGTTACGTTTTAAATAAAATAAATAATTGTTACCATAGAAAATATAACAAGATAGAAACCCACTTGGATTGGCCAATTGCACAGATCACCCACTTGATAGATATGCAACTACAACTGGTGTGTTTTAACACGTAAAGCAAAATGGAACAGAATGGAAATATCGTACATGTAATTAAACGTGGACGGTCACTAGCACGGAACGGAAAGGGATGGAACAGCTTGGAACATCACGTTTAATTACATGTACGACGATATTTCCATTCTGTTCTATTCCATTAAGCTGTAAACCTTCGCCCATGGGGAGACTTACCAGCTGACTTTATCTGGCTTCTAATAAATTGCTTAACATGTGACTTTAATGAATCAGTCGCATATTCAAGCATTTCTTATTTGGACAAAGTATTTAATTTGTGCCTTAAAGCTCTGCCTCTATTTCTAGTTACTGTAAGTGATGCCTTCAGTTTTCGAGTTGTTTTATATAGCTTTTTTTGCTCTTGGAGTTAAGTCAATTCCTCTACTGACTCCAATATCACTTAGTATACCTCTTCCTAAAATTTAATAGAGAATACATAAACTTTTGTAAATGATTTTCAAACAGATAATAATAAACAGATAAAAAATTGGAAATTAAAGAGAAGGAAAGCCAACGTTAAGGGAGTAAAGGAGCGGACCAGATTAGCAGGGAGCAGGAGTACGGTGTGATAAAACACAAATGAAAAAAAATGAAAATGTAGTATAGGACATATTATGCCAAATAAAGGTTTTTTTTTTTAATGAAAAGATAATATATGTATATCACACTACATAACTAATTGTAAGATTGACTCGAAGAAAGTTATATTGAACCATTTATGTGGTTTTGAGATCTCAAAATGCATGCATAAAGGTCAAGTTCTCATATCAATAGAACAATATCAGTATACAAGTTCAATCAAATAATATCAAAGACATAATAAAACCTGAACATCTTCCAGCGTAGCTTTAGGTCCAATAATAGCCTCGCTTAACAAGGCTTGCAAATCCCCACTCAGGTTGTCAGGTCAACAGGATCAGGTGGATACCTTCACCGGCTTACAGATCAAATATATACCGGTCGCTTCCGGGGGCAAAATAACACACTGCACTTGTTCCGATGTCTTCGGGGCGTCTTTCGATACAAGAGCGCCCTGCAGTTCACACTGACGAGGAGGTCCCGAGTTTCGTTGAAAGGAGGCAAAGGGCCTGAGGTACGTTATTAACTTGCCAATAGCAAGACACACGCAGTAAGACCAGAGATGCATACAGGGCACGTAAACCAAAAAAGGACGTCGTTATGCCGTGGAACACAATGTAACGACACTCTCAGCATAATGTCTTTAAATGCATAAAATAAAATTACCTAGAAAATCAGTTATATTAAAATGCAGTTACCAAAATAAAAAACATAAATAGTAATATAGAAAGAAAAAGACTGTGGATCCATGGTTTAATTTTCATGCCACGAAGCCTTTAAAAAAATTCTGTAAAGTTTCGAAGTTTTCACAGGTATATCTTTTCAAAAAAATTGACAGAGAATTTTGTGTTGATTTTTTCCAAGCCAAATTCATAGGTTTTAATAAATGTAATGTAATTGTAAATACCTAAAAAAAAAAAAAAACGCTCATGTGTTAACATCTCTATTTATTATAAGTATCTTACATTATAATAAATAATCTTTTATAAAACGAGACATAAACAAAAAGTAGTAAAGAAATGTTATTAAGAGAGAGATTGAGAGAGAGAGACAGGATTAATATGTAACAATTAATAAATGTGACTAGTTTCTTGTGTAATCAATAGTTATCAACATAATATATTCCAATCACCAAAGTTATTTTGGCCTGTATCAGTAATTCATCTCACCGGCGCCAGATCATCAAGTCACAGAAAAACGAAAAATAAAACATCTGCAATAAATAAATAAACGTGACTGTAACAACCATAACTATACAAATATTGGCATAAAAGACTAAATTATGGCAAGTAAAAATGTATAAAATGGAATTACGTTTCAAATGCAAAACAAGTACAAAATATACACATTTTAGGCCCTTATGTAGTTCCTTTTAGGCAAAAACAATTTGTTAAAATTATTTAAAAAACTGATGCTACTAATTTGTTTGAAAATTTTCTTTTTGATTATTATCGTTTCATTTTGATTCTTAAAAATTGCGTAAGTTTAGGAAAATGTAAGTTTTACAGTCTTGACATCTTTAAAGTAATTAAAAAATAATCATAGAAAAGAAGTATTTGTCTGACCAAAAAGTTCACATCTATGATTCAATTATACACAAAAAATAATTCTGCAATGACACAAATGATTACATTTAACACACGTTTTATATATTCTCCAAAAACAGAAAAAACGAACTAAAAAATTCAATAAATTAAATGAAATAAAATGTAAATTGTATAATTTGTCATTACACAAACATTGTATATTTTAATGTACATCAAACGATTCATAAGGGGTGTTCAAATAAAAGTGTGGTCAAAAGTATGGATCGACATACGAATTTATTTGAACATCCATAACATTAGGTCCCCTATTATATCAATAGACAATTGTTGTCTGACATTTTCTACTATAACTAGTATTTTAAACTTCATTTCATTTTTTAAACATTGGTTGGTGCTTCCATATTACAAATAATAGCTTTCATAACACTAGCTGCCGCAAGAGATGCATATGGCTGCCATTCTTTGCGTCTGGTTCCATCCTTATAATCTGAGATTCCTCTAACACAAATAAAACTATCCTTGCAGTTACCAAGTATAGACTCTATGACAGCATCAAACTCAGTATCAAAAGCCAAAGCACCAAACTGACTTGCAAATTGTTGTCTTAATTGATCTGATTTCACTATCTGTCTGCCAGAGGCAACTGGAGACAAATGTATCCTTGGGCACCCTTCTTGCCTAAAACGAAAAAATAATTACAAATATTATAAATTTGGTTCAAATAACTTGCCTTTTAAATGATTTATCTAGTGGTATGGGATGAGCAACTTCTATTAGATCTCGGTCACCTATGGACATGTACAATTTATCAGTATCAGCACTAGGTGCTTTGAAATCCTGTTCTGATTGAGAACTGAGTAAATTTAGGCCATTTTTTAAATAATTAACCCAAGGTGGAATTATATCATCTTTCTCAATGGAAGACTTTAGTACGTTTGCAATATTTTGTAAATTCAGATTCTTTGGTCGATAGGGTTTTACTTCAAACTCATATTCTTTATCATTTTGTTTTGCGTTATCGCAATATACATACACATACCTAAAAAAAATTTATTACAAATAACTTTTTTCAACAATAAAAAATATTTGAAAGAATTTGACAATTAAAAAATACAGATAAAAATAACACACGTACTTGTCTTTTGTTGGGCAAGAAATTACCACATCTCCTAATCTTACATGTTTGTTATAATCAGTGTAATGAGGTACGCCTCCACCGACACCAACTAAGAAAACATAATCCACTTTTTGAAAAGTGCCTAATAATCTAGTCGTTGTATTTCCAGCAGCAGTCATAGCTTCCCTTGTGTGGCCAACTGTTGGAAGCTTTGTACAAACAATTCTATGTGCGCCAATATTTCCAAGAGTATACACATTTGATTCACCTAAAAGTCATAAATAAAAATAAATTTAATACTAATACAATTTAGAATACAGAAGTGTTATCTAAGATTTGCAAATCTTTATTGTAAGTGGAAATTATGTTTTTAAATTATGTACATTGGAATCATCAGGAATCAATAATTTTAAAACACAATGTTTGTTTTAGACCGAAGAAAAGGTATTAGTAATAATTCAAAGATACAGACGTATGAAACAGAAAAAATAATATAAACTTCATTTTATTGATAAAAAAATATTTTAATGTGTATATTGAATAATTTCTTTAGTGAGCTCTATATAGACCATATAAAAGTAATGTTCACCCCTTTTTCTATTGCTAATGATATGTTTGCTTTCTCCTCCTGTAATTTTTTCTATAGATATTTTCAAGCGCACTTTCAGAGAATAAATGCACCATACAAAAATATACATTTTAATATGTACAAATTATTAACGAATTTCATCTTTGTGTTTGCAAACATAGAGTAAAGCAAATTTAAAAGCATCAAATAAACATAAATGTTGTACTGTGGAATTAATAGTGAGTTTTCCTAACGGCATTGCAAATAAAATTTTGTGATTGTGCATATAATGTACATATAACATAGTGTGCAACTAGGGTCAGATCTAAGAAAACCATAATAATCTGAAGCCTTATATTAAATAATAAATATTATTATTATTATAGGCATATGATTTAAGATATAATGATATTTTAAATTTAAATGTGTAAAGTCTAGATCCAACCCTTTATTTAATTGTATCCCAGAAGCTGTTGAAACAACTAAAAGCTGTAGCACAATCTTACCAAATTTTGGTCGAAGGGGTTCACCCAAAGGACTGCTTGGACCTATCATATATTTATATTATATTCTAAATAATTTATAGACAACAGTACAGCAAATAAAAATAAACTGGTTTTGTTCAATTCGACAATACTATAAGAAATTTAATTTTATGATTTAAACAAAAATTTAAAATAAAAAAATATGTATGGAATAAAATTTTTTCGCGATTTATAGTGTGGATCAGTGTTGCCAGTCGTGGGAAATTTTCATACGCTCTAGGAAAGAAAAATGATGAATGATAAAATTGGAAATTCTAAGAGTTCGACTTATTTGCAATTATTCGAATTATTCGTTACACCGCCTCGCCTGGTATTAGGGACAAAAAATGGATTCATGGACAAAATTAATAAAAAAAACTCCATAGAGTTGAAAATAAAATTGTATCCAATGCTACTTATTACTTAAGGGAAATTATTGTGTCAAATGAGTATTTTTTTGATAATTTATTTTCCACTGTTGGCAACACCGATGTAGTCAAACATAACCAACGTGCAATATAACCTATAAGTACTGTGTGTGTTTTTGTGTCTAATCGTCCAATGATCATTACATATCATCATTAATAACAATAATTATGATTACTCCACGATTTCAAGTGACCCAAGACAATGAAACCATATCAATAATAATTCGTGCACCATACTGTAATCTTCGAGAACTTGATGTTGCTGTAGAGGACACCTCATTTATTTTTGTTTGCAAACCCTATTACTTACGCCTAAATCTGCCAGGAAATATAATAGAAAATGATTCTACAAAAAGCAAATTTGACTCAGATACTGGTGAATTTACTTTTACTTATGAAAAAGAAACCCTCGGTAAGCACTTTGACGGATTGGACTTCATAACAACACTGTTATGTGAGAAGATAGCAGTGACAGATGGTAGCAGAAAAATTGAAATATTGACTTCAGAAAATTCAGAAAACATCACAGTTGAGAGTACGGAAGAATATGGTTTTGCTATGAGAGGTGGATATAACTTTAAATCTATAAGTGCAGAGTTTGACGATGTCTTTAAAATAAATCCACATGAAATACAATTAAGTGAAAGAAGGACTATTCGATTAAAAAACGAAAACAATAAATTTGATAGGGATCATTATATAGCCGATTTATTAGAGAACGAAGAAATCTCTGAAATATGCTCATTGCAATGCCCTTGGAATGAATTAGACAGAAATTCAATTTCATTTACGACAAAAGAATTAGATTTTATGAAAGATTTACCAAATATACAATTCCAATTAAATTCGAAACAAATACAATATTGCCATAATAGTTTACTTGAAATCTTATATGCTTATTGTTATGATAGAAGGACGACATATTTTGAAGGAACATGTGAATCAGGTTGGACAATAGCAACAATAAGTGCATCATTGTGTTGGTTTGATAGTTTTATTTCGCCCAAGGATGCAATTATAACAGCCTATCGTCGTAGTTTGATATATCCTTTGTATCGTTCATTTACCTTATGTAACAAAATATTTGAAGATTTAAAATCCTTGTTGAGTTTAGGAGAAAAATACATTATTAAATGTTTGATCGAATTACATGATATATTTATAGGCGGTGATTCAGGAAGGTTTATATTAAACAATTTATTCGTGAAAGATTATATTGTTTATATAATGAAATGGGATCATGAAAAATGGAAAACCGTAGAAGAAGAGGTTGGAAAATTGACAATTGATAAAAATGACTTGGGTTTAAATATTGCACAATTAGAAAACTTGCTGGATAATTATGATTTAAGTAATGGTATGGCAAATCTAAAAATTACCAAGTCGGCTGAATCCACAGATTCTGACGATGATGATTCTTCAAGTGAGGATTCGGACTCTAATTATGAAAGTTGCAATAGTGATTCATAAACTTGTAAAATTTTAAACATTTTAAATAAAAGTACTCTCATATTATATTTTGTTTCATTTTAGTACTCGTCTTACAAAATATATAATAGCATGGCATAGGACGATGCCATTATGTTACATACAAATTTCAATTTACACATATAATTTTTATATGTTTAATTTAAAAACGTTTATGAAAACTATTTGGTATTGAATTTAAAGGAGCTAAGTTTGAAATAATTACTATTAATCAATTTTACTCTATAACTTTCTTAAATGATTTTCGTATTTTTAAAACAAACAGCTTTGAAATTTAGTCTGTGACAAAAAATTAATGGCTAAGCTTTAGAAGTTAAGAAAATTGTAAATAATTTGGTAAATATTTACAAAAACCCTGTAAATTAAACTAATTTAAATAAATAAAAAAGACTATACTTACCAACTGTTGTGTATCTAACAAATGTTTCTTTATTTTCAATCATAGCATCTACAGCTAATTTTTCACAATACTGGGCAGTAATAATTGCAATGGTGGGTTGTTTTGAACTGACCATTGTAGGCATTTGTTTAACTACAGTAACTTGTGTATCTTGAGACTGTTGACGTGTAAAGGCCCCATGGTCCATAGCTTTAACCAACCCTCTTGATTGCAGTTCAGATAAATGATGAGTAACTTCTTCTTCATCCCAACCATTATTTCTGCAATTCAATTGTTTCATCGTTACCTTCATGTAATTATTGTAACTTACTTTGCTATATCTTGAAGTGTAATTGGGTTTGGATATGACGATTCTATAAGTTCTAGCACTTTTTCAATTGATAATATTGAGACGCTGCCTATGGAATTTTCGTCCGCTGATACTAAAATAAATTAATATGTCGTAATAAACGTAAGAATAAAATAAACAAAATCTATGTTGTTAATAAACAGAACAAAAGCAAATGAAAATAATGATCGTCCCACATGATCATAAATACATGTACTTTAAACACAAAAATCATATTTTCAAATTAGTTAATGTGTTAAAGAAATGTTAACCCCTTGTGATAAGATTAAATGGAACAAATTTTATTTTTACTTGGTCAATACTAAGGCATTACTACACCAATGAGTGATTTACTAGCCAGGCATAAAATAACGAAGCACTTTAAATTAAGCATTCGTGCCCATGCCGAAGTATTGAGTAAAGACATTTGTAAAAACAAATTTAAAATTAATACTATAAAATATCTAACATGCATAGATAAATTTTGTTGAACTTCCACCAAAATATTTCCAATATTTATATAAATACATATACATATACTACATTTGAAACACAAACCTGTTAATTATTAATATTCAAACAGATTTTTTTTGTCGAATAAATATCATATTTGGGCACAATATTATAAAGGAAAAACAATTCATATGACAAAATATATTTGTTTTAAGTTCTAGATATACCAGGGAGGAGATCAGGATAACTTCAATTACACAAAATTGATTTAAACTATTAAAAGGTCACCTGATGAAAAACAATTTATTGAA
The DNA here is from genome assembly GCA_018397195.1 of Lethrus apterus. Classification (NCBI taxonomy): domain Eukaryota; kingdom Metazoa; phylum Arthropoda; class Insecta; order Coleoptera; family Geotrupidae; genus Lethrus; species Lethrus apterus. Next base: position 9,351 of record JAFFZR010003114.1, read on the forward strand.
TTATTTACCCTGATAAAAAAATAAGCCAACTTAAAGAGAGAAGAAAGACAAGAGACTAGAGACATTCAAAAATCAATTACAAATTAGAAAATTCTATTAGAGAATAAAAAACGTAAGAAAGGAATTTCAACCCAAGGTGAATCTGTGCAAAGACAAGGCTGGTTCCTTAATAATAAAGAAGATATATTGCAAAGATGGACAGAAAACTTTATAGAACTCTGGGACACGATACTAATGAGATAACGACCAAGAGCCATAAGAAATTCGCAACACGGATCCAGGAAGTCCACCAGCGTTAGATGATATAAAATATACAGTAAGAAAACTTAAAACATGGGAATAATAAATTCGTGGACATTGAAGATCTTAAATAATTTTTAATCAGTTTCAATTACTAGCATTACTTATTCTGATTAGATCAGACTGATCTAATGACCCTGGCCTGATGCTGCAGACAGGATTAGCCAGCTCGGACGCTCCTGGCCGCCCGGGGCCATGGCCCCCTGCCCCCCTCATGCTACGCCACTGGGAGTAATCATCTATATATTCTATATAATATATCAATTTAAAAGAATATTTGTGGCCATCCATGTATTATAAGATTTATAAGAAACACACACTGAGAGGTAGAAGAGGACTGGAAAAGAAGAAGAAGAAGATATTAAAAACGATAGTTCGAGAATCACACCATCAGATGTTGTGTGATATGACAATTTCGAAAGTTTGCAATTTCAGCATATTTTCGGTTGCTGCTTTCGTACCGAAGCCTCTTTTCCAGAAAAAAACGAGCACACAATTTGCGACTTTTTATGAAGCCACCTTAAAAACAAAATTTACAAATTACGCCACTCGAACATTAATTTTCTGAGGGATGTTCTGTGGAAGCAGAATTGTAACTTGCAAATGTTATTCGTTTCACAATAGGCTAGGTGCAGAATGGGGATTTATTCAAGTATTATTAGATTTATTATTACAGTAAAATTTTGGTGTTATTGTTTCTTAATATTTTCATATCAAATATATGATATGGATAAATGATACAGGTTTAAAAAAAAAAAAAATAACTGCGAACAAGCCATAAATTTAACGTAAATTTACGTCACCGTAAAATGTTTAATATAATCTATAATCTGTATGTGCCAGGTTGAAACACACGGTATAATGTGAGCGATTATTTATTAAATACATGGTGAATGCACAGATTGGATATGAAACAAAGGATAATATGAATTGATTGACATTTAAAAATGTCAAGACCATTTCAATTAAGGTAGAGCCCGTTTAAGTTAAGAACTCTAATGGTCATCAATTGAAAAATTATCTACTCCATTGCATGAATTAAAATGTATCAAGTGATGCCAACTAAAGACGAAATATGCGAAAATTCGTTTCTGCGCATTGATGACGTATCCGAGTTCTTAACTTAAACAGGCTCTACGTCCATACAAATAGCTTCAACTAATATTTCCAACATCTGTGAGTGTCTGTGAACCCATTGTGTTATGTTACACATGTTTACATGAAAAGACTAACAAAAAGTAACCTATATAACATAAGTGGTTAAAGCTTTAACGATAAATCTCGTTATAAAAAAGCCACAAGTGGAACTGTTTATTGCCCATATATGTTTGTACAAACTATCTAAAAATAAACTAATTTATTCTATGTGAAATTCTCATGTGCATTAAAATTTTATGTTTTAAGCTCACATGCTTGGTTCAAATTGCGATAAAAGATTTACCGACAATAATATTACGATGCTATAAATGTGAAAGGAACGTATTGTAATTATAACAGTACAACCTATTATTTAAAATGACCGCAGTTTAGGTGAATAGCACAAAGGTATTAGTGATTTTATGTCTTTCTGTGAAAGCAATCCTTGCATTAATAAAAACCAAACCTGGTGAACATAGAGAGGGGCATAGCTGAATAAGTAGGTAGCCTGGTCGCGCTACAAGAAATAAATACTATAAAAGGTACTTTATACAGATGATATTAATCGATGAAAAAGGAAATATAAAAAAATCAATAGTTTTTACTTACGAGGTCTTGTGGGTACAGCAGCCTCTTCTAACTGTTTTAATTCAACTTCCAATTTGCTAATGGTTTTATAATTATGCTGCATAAGTTTCATTATTTTTTTTATGAATCCTACATAATCTGTAAAACAAATTTGTGAGGAAAATTATTAAAAAAGAATGTATCGTTGTGCACTGATAATTAATTACAGTGATTGGGAAAATGTAATAATATAATAAATTTATTAATTTTTAGTAGAATCAAAAATATATGTATAATGAAAGAAACTTACCTCTGGGAAATTCTTGCGGACTTACTAATTCCCTAAAGAAATCTTGAGCAACAGCAGCCTGTTCGTCACCATTAACATGATTAACATTTCCATTTTGCATCCTCGGTGACCGAAACCAAAATCTTAACGTACGACATTCTTGTGTATGTTTACCAGATTGTGCGCTCACGAGGAACACCCGAAATTCTAAAGATAATTGTGCAGGTTGTGATTGGCCATTTTCTACAAAAAGACTTTCAGTTTTATGCATGCAATTTTACACAAACCAATACCTGTCGCAACTTCCTTGTTTATCACAATGCCGGTGTGTTCGCCGCCCGCAACGTGCATTCTGTCGTTTGCTGATTTCACAGTCGTTCGTTCAATAATAAGTATCGTTGAATTTGCAGTCTTACATTTTGGTGTCATGACCACTTGCTCCTGGATCGTGGATTCATTCATTTTTCTTTGATTGTCTGTAAATTCATTTTGGAGTTTAATTGAAACATATCATACAAGTCATTTATTTTGACAAATAACTGAAGGAAAGAATTTAACGGAAAATGAAAATTAAACGTAATAATCAGTTCACTTAAGGTGAATCTGTAGAAGAAACTTTTATATTAATGCAATTTTTAAAATTTTTACAATTATTCGTTCAAACAGTTTCTAGGATTAGGATTTCTGGATCAAAAAATATCGTGTGGCCGAGTTGTAGAATTATTCAATAATAATAACGAGACAAAGTTCAGTAATGCAGACTGAACATTTATTTATTTGCAGAAAATCAAACAAACTTCTGCAGACATAACTGTTTAAAATTGCATCATAGGCATAACAGATTCAAATTCTCGCTGCATAATTTCCGCATATACGATAAAATTTAAGTTGATACGTATAGTACTTGTGAACTTTTCTAACAACTAAGCAAAATTATGACAAAATTGTACTCCTCATATAAAGGTGCTCCAAATTTACTTGACGTCTTCTTCTTTTGTTGTTCGTTATTATTTGTTTTTTTATTTTATTTTTGTTAAAAAACCAAAATCGAGAATAAAGAAATAAAATGTTACAAACTCAAAAATACTGAAATAAAATAAAAATGTAATTAAATAATGTTGCGTCTAAGGTTGCGTTACAAGACTAACTAATAAATTTAAAAAACAATTATTACAACATTTAATAAATAATGCACATTTTTTTAAAATTATTATGTATCTGCTGAAAATAACTATACTATGTTCGTAAATTCGGAGGAGTAAATACATAAGCCAGAATTACACTGGAACTTACCGTTAGTTGGCCAACACCGATCGTATTATTTAGACGTCCAATTCTACTTTTATTTGGTTATTGTTAGATGCGATTTCGTGCAATTATCTCTTAGATTTGTGTATTTTTCCTATCTTTCATTACAAAAAGTTAATAAAACACACACTTTCATTTGAATATCTGCCATCACTATTAAAGGAGAAAAATGTAATAAATTTTTAATTTCTAAACGTATTTTTTTGTTTATTAATAACTATTTAACAATAACAATATGCTTTATTGCCCAACAGAATTACAAATTCCAATTATAGGACAAACAAAATTAAACAAAAGATAAAATAATTAATAAATTAGTTTGATTATGATTAATTTTATTAAATAACATTATTGATATGTTCCGAGGTAGCAACTAGGAGCTCACGCAACGTACAAACATTAATATCACAGTAGTCGCAGATTTGGTTAAAATTATTAGCCATGGTATAAAGCGGCGACCTGACCAGAGCATTGGTTCTAGGAAACGCCAAATAAAATGTTGGACAGTTACGTGCTCCTATTCTAGGCACTGAGAAGTTTATCTGCTCTAGCAGCACAGGACAATCAACACTGTTATTAAGAAGCCTGTGCAGAAAACACAGGCCGGCAGATATTCTACGAAACTCCAGAGATTGTAAGTTAACACGAGCTAAAAGGTAGGAATGATCAATATTCCTTTGAGGATAGAAGCCGTCAATTTTGTACCAAATAAATTTGATAAATTTACGTTGTATCATTTCTAACTGCCTCTTACGATTTTGATAGTGAGGACTATTTACTATTATTTACCAATCAAATAATTTGGATAAACTAAAATCTTGTTTAATCTAAGTTTGTTGATAAATGAACCAAATGGGGCGTTTCCTTGGCGGTGAAACTACAGTACTTGTCCTCGGATTTTGAATATATTCAAATTGAAGTGATTAATTGGCCTTGCTGCAACTTCACTTGTATAAAGAACTGTTTTTTATATTGTTAATAAACAATAAATGACTTTTTTAATATGTAGCCAATCAATGAGCAAATTTTTAAGTGAGAAATTTAATTTACTCCTCCGATTTTACGAACGTAGTATAGCTTTATATTGTTTTATCAATCTATTATTACTGCTCTGCAAAAGATAATCCGGATAATCAGATATAATCATCCCTTCGGCTGAATATAAAGCCTACGTTCGGCCATACATGATTTTACACTATATCTACACAAAGTAAATATTCTAATTCTAATTTTTGAAAATGTGCAAATGCATACAGTTCTCCAATAATACTTTATACATTCATCGGTAAATTTTAATTTATGTGACTTTTTATCTCAATCTATGTAATGTTGGCTAACGATAGAAATCGAAAAGTGTGAGGTGTCTTTGGTGAGATAGTATCGCCCTATATGACCACTTGAAGTACGTCACTGTATAAACATCTCGTGTAATTTCAACTCCTGCATTACTTAGCAAGTTATTAACTCTCCCGCCAAAACCCGGGAACGCCAAACTAGTTTTGTGGATTAATATATATTTATACTACAAATATGACAAAATATGGCTTTTTTATATTTGATTTAAAGAAACCCATTTCGCAGCCTTGTTAAGAACGAAGGTAAAATCTTTACGTAGTTCGCACATCAATCTTCGTCATGATATAAAAAACTTATTTTTAACAAAGATACACCCAATTTCCTGCTTTCTCTATTCCCTGAGCTCATTG